>VFFE01008952.1:751497-925359 GCA_008921705.1 Burhinus oedicnemus | reverse complement strand
ATCTGGGGAAAAACAGGGTTTTTTTTTTTTTTTTTTTTTGCCATGGTTTTGGATAATTTTGTTCTGGATTTGGATAGCTTGTCAAAATAAACCGTGAGCCAAAGCATAACAGTTTCAATCCTAACAAGCATGGAATGAATACAGCAATATCAACCCAACTACCTTATTGCCAGTAAGATTATTTGAGAATGTTCAGCATTTTCAGTTCCCAATAAAAATAAATGTTACCTCTAATTTGACATCTGTGACTATAAATGATAATATTGTGAACAACATGTCCTAAGCCTCATAAACTGAGCTGAGAACCTTCATTTTCAGCAAATGAGGTAAAAAAAAGTAATGTTTTTCCTTCTCTCAAAATTTGTCTTCCCAAAGCTGTGTGTTGCAATTTGTGTTTGGCTTATCTTCATACCCATGCAGAGTATGATTTGGGAGTGAATTTAAATACCACTAAGGACATTTATGTGTAGCAGATGAATTTCCTCTTCTATCTTTACTCCACTGATCAGAGAAACCAATTTAAAAGGGGAAAAGGAGGCAGATACATAACATATGTGGTTTGTGTCAACGTAAAAGTGATCAACAAGGACAGGTAGGTTTGAGCTCGAATGTTCAGGTCTGAGTCCAGAATGGCCACGTGGTTTGGAGAGTGTTCAGATCCCATACAGTCTTTCTCATAAGGAAATGGAGAATTCACGTGAGCTTAATGTTTTGATGACTGTATCTTCTCTCTGTCATACCTTGTGCTTTGCCTGAATGCTTGTTTCAAAAGGTCCATCACTTCTACATAACAGGGTAGTTGAAAGATATCTCAGGCGTGCCATGGATTGAAGAGATCACAGTAAACGTGAGTAAATGTGAGATCACAGACTGTGGGTGAGTATGGGGGGTTTCTCATGTACATTTCTCTGACTTCAACACAGTTTTGGAGAAAGCTGAGATCATGTTCTGGGGCAATAACATTTACGCATTTACCAGGTTTACTGACTAGTAATGAGAGTATTGTGCAAGTTCTGCTGACTCAGCACCTTTAGACAGGTTATTTTACAGACACTCTTAGTTGTTCAATACCAACATTTGTGGAAATAAACCAAGACTTGTCATGTTCTGCGGTATTATTCTGTCCATTGTCTGCTCTCTACAGAAAGCAACTAGCTTCTTTGCATTTCCCAAAATCATGCTGGTTTTAAGGCACCTGGTTTTGGCTTTTGTTTTCATGTGGCTCAAAATTAAGATTTTTGCTGCTTCTATGAGCTGAGGACCTTTTAGATTTTGTTTTAATATGGCTCAAAATTGAGACATTTTCTGTTTCTATGAACTGAAGACCACAGGATGAAACACTGGACTGATCCACAGGAAGCAGATTAAAATGTTTTATGTCTAATGTAGTTCACTAGCTGACCCTGTGGAAAAAAAGGATTGTGGGAAGAATAGTGGGAGAGATGGAAAGATGATAAAAGCTTGAGACACTGGAGAAGAGAAGTAGCTTCTTGCTTGAAAAAGAAAATGTGTAGTGGTGGCTATTATAGGAGTGCTCAAAACCACAGCCAAGCAATGGTAATGGTTTTCCTGAACTGCACAGCAGATCCCATAGTGCAGGTAGGGCCATAGTGCAAACCCATGGCAGGTGTCCTCTTCCATGGTTCTGGATCCCAAAGGCTCATCGTCCTCCCATTCCGGACAGTCCTGCATGTGTAAGATCTGTGAAGGTACTGCTTGTCTGAGCGCTCTCAAAGATGGGAAAGCACTGAGGTTTGTAAGGTCTCCATCAGTTACAACTGCAGCTAAAAAGAGCAATGGCCAGTGCTTACAGAGCAGCCTACTAGTGCTTAAAGTTAAGCAGTGTGAATTTCCTCATGTCCAGCACCTATTTTGCATAAATTCATGCAGAAGTTTTACAGTGAATCATGGAATTAAATCTTGCCTTTTCTTTGGTCCTGGTTCAACATCCAGCTCCAGGCCCTTTGTGGCTTTATCTACATGGCGCAATGCAATTTGTATATGCAGAGGCACCCAAGCTTGGGCTGAACCAACCGGGCTGCATTAGCTATGCCAGCCAGAGAAAAATGCTGTTCTAAAGCAGCTAAACCTAAGACAGATTTTAATGCTTGTATTTGTTATGTCTGAATGGCCCCTGCATTGTGCTTTCTCCACACAACCTGTTTGGATTTTCAAGCTTTCCTCTTCAGTGACCTGAAGAGCTTCTCACTGCTTCCAGTTTGTCATATCCATCATCTCCATTTCTTTACAGTGGTGTCCCCAGGTCTCCCTAGCACCTAAAACAGCTAAGAAGAAATCCCAATGGCTAAAAGGGATGAAATGACACTTTAATTATTTCAAACTATGTAGTTATAATAGGCAACCTGGAAGGAGGAGGGAAAAAGTCAACCGGGAGACATTGTCTATAGTAACAAATTTTTATAGCAATATTTCACACATTTGGGTAGCTTATCTAGTCATTTAGGGATGATGGGGAGAGTCTAAATTCTATTAAATCAAATAAATTTCACTTCCATCTGGTCTGACAAAATATGTCATTTTCTCTACATGGCATCAGCCCCAGATTGCAACACCACTGCTTGGAAACTGGAATAGTGCATGTATAAAAAGAAGAGTTTCTCTCCAAAGATGGTCAGGGTGGAACCCTTAGAATATGTGCACTTTTTATGGTTAGATCATGTGGGTACTAAAGTAGCTCCTACCCTTGAATATGTTTGCTGCTGCTCCATGCAGGTCCTTTAAGATACATAACATCTTGCACAGGCAAGGTGTACACCGTTAGTTGTGTAAAAACCCCAAATCACTGGATTTCCTATTGGTGCAGGAGGCTGGTGAGGGTTTACACCATCGTACAAAACTGAAACAAAATTCAACTTTTAACAAAGTGCAACAGAAACAGAACAACACAAAAGATTTCCCTCCTGAAAACTATCACCAGATGAGAACTTTCTTTTGCAAAAATATCTTCATAACCTCTAGCCAGGTGGACCTCACAAATGAAGATCAATTAGGAAAAAAGCCAGTTCATATAACTGTTCTACTGTGGTGCAGTTTATTGCCTTTTTCGGAACAGGGACATGGGGAACTTCCTTGGCTCTGTCTTCTCTGACCATAAAATCAGATATTAGAGAGCATAGACTATAAATGTGTTTGTATTTGCAAAGATTTGAGGGTGATTTGTAGTTAATATTAGATGATTGTTTTTCCAAGTGGTAAACTGTCAGTAACCAGGCTAACTGTGAGTCTGTTAAATTGGCTATTACTGTGGCTGTGGCATGCTATTTTTTATTAAGGGATTTCTGAAACCTGTACTGATTCTGCAAAGTACTAGAGAAGAAGACCTGAAAACCAATAATTTCCTTAGCTTTTTGTTGAAACTATCATTAAAATGCAGAGGATAAATAAGCCCCTGCCTTCAGGCTAAAAAGTCTGGATTGCTGTCTGCCTGCATTTTCTTTAAATCTGAAAGTAATTCTTCTACTTGAACTTCTATTTGATTTGATTAGTCATAGGGCTGAGGTTTCTTTTTTGCTTGATTTTGTTTTAGTAAACTGCTGTAGAAATTTTTTAAGCATGCTTGAGAGGGTCTTGCAATCAAATTCAGACTTTGTGTAAGTGAACACCTCGCTCTGGGTCTGACCCTCGCCTGGCCAGCAGCACCATGAATCTCTTTCAGGCACTGGAAAATGTCCATGTCATGCATAACTATTTGGAGAGGTTTCTCCTCTAACTGTCTAGAGCACTCAAATGCAGAGGCCAATGTCCCCAGCGCATTGGTGTCATTTACCAGAATTGCAATTTAGATATTAAATTATTTCCCACAAAATATTCTTAATATTTAGGATGTCAGAAATTGTTATAGTATTTATATCCTTAATAATATTTCTATTCTTAATATTTAGGGTATCAGAATTTGTTATATATACCCACTTGGCTGGAGAGAGAAGAAGCTGTTCTGGTGGCAGATGGCTCTGTGTTGGTGAAGGTTGCTCATAACACAACTTCTTGAGAACATGCATGGGTCCTGCCAATCTTGTTCAGGCATGGGCTTCTTAAGGTATAAATGCTGGCAGAAATGCTACTTGTTTCGGCTAGAAATACCATCATCTAGGATCATAAACATGATAGGTAATTTTATAATTTGAAAACGTCATGTTGAATCAGCAACTCATTGCAACAGAGTAAAGAAATGTTAATACAGTGTGCTTTAGACTCACTTTACAAAGACAATTTCTAGGGCCAGGGTCAAGAATGAAAATATATGTATTGTACTGGTATGGCTCCTGGGCCAGGTCACACACGCTATGGTTTTGAAAATGTTTGGGTGACCTCTCTAAAATTGTATACATTTAAGGAGGGGATATCAGCTTGGTGACACTCTCAGAATGCGGCTTTTTGTTCTGCAATTTCCCACCTAAGGAATGAAGATTGTACTTTTCCACCTCTCCGTATGTAAAACTGCTTTAGGAGGTGCTCACATACCATTGTGGTAGGAGCTGCAGGATTACATACATTGTAATTTCAGAAGACATCCTGGTTTATTTGTGCATAAATGCACAGATTCACCCAGATGGATTATTTTGGCTTCTGATGTGTCTGCGAACACTGTCGTGATAAAACCTTAACTTCTTTTGCTATTCTATCTTAAATTATGGAGAAAAATATTTTAAAAATATAATTTGCTTCTTATAATTTATGCTACTCATTTCATTTTACATTCTACCTAAAAGAACCCAGAAAAAACAATTAGTCAAACATCAATGGCAAAAACCACTCTGTCAGGAGGGCTGTAGATATGGCAGATGTGCTTAGGGCAGAAGGATGACCTCTGATGACAGCTCTCTGTGTCCTCCAGCAGCATACTCCGTCATTCTATGGATATTATAACATCATGATTAACTTATTTTTACAGAGCTCTTGCACATAAGTGCTAATTAATGTGAAAAGTCTTATGTGCAACTTTTGTTTTCTGGGTTTTTAGTTTTTTTAAATTTATTTTTTATTTATTTATTTTATTTTTTTAATAACATACTGTGGTCCTGTAAGAAATTAAATGTCTCTTTAAGCTGATCAGTAATTCAGATCCTAATGTGGCAAAGACGACGATTTGTTGTCTTGAATGCAGAGTAAAAAACAGGCAAACATCCCTTTCTAATGTCTTCCTAAGCTGCTGTCCTGGTTTGAGGTAAAACAGGACCAATTTTGTTCAGTAACTTTACTTTTTAGCTAGGCCTCTTCTAACTGCTGAAATTAAAAACCTGTTGTGCAGAAACACTTCGTTTTCAGAGTGATCAGACCCATGTTTACAGCTGATGCCAAGGAATGGGATGCGGAGAGGCTCTTGCTTATCTTTATTGGTGTAACAACCAAGGGCAGCCAAATTTGTTATTTGCCCCGTTGGAGGGTGGGAAGCGGAAAAGTGTAGAGGGGTCACACCTGCAGGGACGAGCGGACAGGACAGGTGATCCAAAACTGACCAACAGGGTATTCCATCCCATCTGCCTCGTGCTCAGGATAAAAGCTGAGGGATCAAAGGGTCAGCCCTCTTTCTTCAATGGCCAACGTCTGAGGAGGACTCTGTCTGTTCATGTGCCTTTGATCCCGATCCCGATCCTGAATCCAGATCTGGAATCCAGTTTCTATCTGTCACTGAGTCCAGTCTGAGACTTCCCCAGTGCCTGCTGGTGACGTGATTGTCATCCTGGGAGATGGATACAGTTTTGTATATATTTCATAATTTCCTTTTTATTATTTTATTATTAATATTTCATTAAAGTAGTTCAGTTCCTTCTAAACTCTTAAGTCTCTCTTTTTGTCTCTCTCTCCTGCCTCCCTTCAGAAGCGGAGCAAGAGAGAGAGAGCATCTGTTGTTCCACCGGATTGGGCCAATCTGGCTCAAACCACAACAGCTGCTTAGTTTTGGTGTAATAAGGCTATGTGGAAACCGTAACAAATATGAGCTGCCTGGGGCTGGTGGCCTGGGTCCTGCCTCCCATGCTTTGGTGAGCTCTGATCTTCCGATACAGAACATAGAAGCAGCATCTTCTTACTTTGGCAGGAAAGACATTTGCAGTGCTTGCATAATTAACATGTGTTATAATCACAGAAATTTTAAATTAGCTTGAAACAGAGATAAGCCAGGCACTAACACTGCCAGACACTGACTCTGTGTTGAAAAGCTTTCATTCCTTCTGTAACCCCACAGTGTCCCCACATCAACTCCTGGGTTCCCATGAACATCACACTGGGCATCTTTGTGTGGTATGTGAGACTTACCAGTATGGTCCATCCCCATTAACAGAGCTCAGAGTCTGTTTTGATAAAATATGGAGAATACTAATGAATTACTACTGCATGCTTTTCAATGATATTGTCCAACTACTGTGAAAAACCATACTTGATTTTTTACATAAGGTTAGCATTTTCAAGTTACCCTAGAGATTAATTACAGCCCCAAAATTATTGCAATCTCTTGATTACTCATTATTACTTCTTAATATATAAGGAATAAATATTTTACCAACAAAGCTAATACATGAAGTAGGAAATGATACTTTTTTCTAGTTTACCTTAGACAGAATCTTTTCAATCTTAGTTAGGAAAAATATTTTATTGAATTAAGTCATTGTTTCATTTAGCTCAAAAGTCTGTCTTCAACACTGACAAATACCAGGTGATCAGCAGTGGTAGTTGTAAATGAAGGAACATTATCTTCTCGTAAAGTTCCTCTCTAATTTGGGTTGGGGAGGAGAGTCTTTACCAGGCTGGGAGCTGGAACAACTCCATCTGAAGCCACTGGAAATATTTTCAATGAATGAAAAGATGGTTTCACCGAGCCACTTAATCTATGCCCTAAAGCAGAATGTTTGTTAAGCCTTATAATAACTATTATGGTTATCAAAACTGCTGGTGCTGGCCTCAAACATATAGACATTTTATCCTTGCCCGGATCTCAAAAATAACCTCTCATACTAAAAAAGTGTCAGAACATTTGTAGTTTTTCATTAGCCTGGAAAAAAAAATGAAACCTTCTCAAGGAAGTTAATGTGTGGATATTCTCCTGGTTCTTCTAAAACAAGTGTAAAAGTTTAACAAATGAACACATGCCTAGTACTTGCCATGCTCCCAAGGCTCCTACATATAATCCAATTACTCTCTGAAAAGAGCTATTAAAATAATTAAACTCATCTAAGAGGACCCTTATGACCCTCACAAATGGCTAGGTAAAGAGGACCACTTTTTAAACATCAACTGTTACATGAGAGCCCAACCACTTCAGCTAGTAGTTTGCTTACTTTTCTATGTATATGCACCACTGGATCCTCTGAATCTGTGATAACAGGGATCGTGTCGGCACTTCTCTGATAACAAGCTGTGCACGGAAGCTGCAGCTGGAAATGGAAATTGCACAATATGGCTATTTAGTCAAAGCAAGTAAATGTGTCCAAGAATAGTCCATTTTCTAATGAAAATCTTTCTAGGTACAAAGGCCTGGCTTGGCTGCCGCTTCGTCTGCAGCTCCCAGTGTACACAGGTGTCTCCAATTCAAGTGCTTGGCACAGGACTTACTAACAATGGTTGGAAACTTTGTTATTTGGAAGGTGAAGAGTATCTCAAAAGCAGAGTGCAAGCCCTGATGAGCACGAGGACTTTATGGATAGTACTTTTAATGAAGTCATTAATAAAGGATTTGAAGTGCTTTGCCTGCTAAGTGTGCTACATTGCAGATGAGAATATTCCCACTTTTCCTGGCCAAATCTAGAGGACTGTCTCAATTTCAGAAATGCTTGCTTACCGTTTTTTCTGCCTGTCTGCAGTCTTCACCTGGAAATGGACTAAAGCTGTGTGACGGGTAGTTTGGAGGAACCTGATTTATAGATGTGTGTCCCTCCAGCTGCCCAAGACCAGGGGAGGTCCCCACAGACTGCTCGTTTGGGGGACTCCGGGCAGTGGTGTGGTGCAGAACGAACAGCACAGACCCAAATGTCAGATTGGTCAAGGAAGAAGTGAGACAGTAGCTAACACAGCGCCAGTTGAGAAGAGACTTTTAACTGCAGTTTTGGCTTTTGGCACCTGAAGTCTACCTAGCTCCTGCGTGAGACGCCCAAGTCTCACTTCAGACCTGTCCCTAAATTTATTTTATATTTAGAAGCAAAATACAACGGCTAAGTAAAACACACGTTGCTGGCTCAGGTATTGATTCCTTTAAATACTTGGTTACATCATGTCTGCCCCTAAAGAAATCTGATTTCTACTCTGATATTTTTCACCCTGCCACAGCCGTTAGAAGCAAAAGGCAGCCTAAACCTCAGAACTTAACCTGGAACCTTTTAGAAAAGGAAATTTGAATTTATTCCACAGCAGTTAGAACAAAAACATATTGAGATCAGTTGGACTGCAAAACCAGCCAAAGTTAGGGTGTGTTGAGAATGGTAGTTTGGGCTCAGACAAGTTTCTTATAATGAATTATTCATGGGACTGGGCTATTAAGAAGGTTCTGATTCTTTTCTAAGACATGTATGAAATTAAAGAATGATAAAGGACAAAATTAAAGAAACTTTCAGTGCTTACAAAAGTTCTCACTATTGCTCAGACAAGATTTTTCTTTTAAACCTTAAGTTCATTAAGTTTTTTGAGAACCTGGTGGCTTTTAATGCTGCTTAAATGGAAGCTAATGCTTTTGTAAAGGTCTTTTACAGTGAGGTAAAGTACACAGGACATGGAGCAAGAAATAGATATGCTCTGATTTTTTAACGGTGTCCCAAAATGTATGAAGTCTCTGGGCTGGGCTAAAATGAAACTGGAAACCTAGGATGGCAGAGCTTTCCTCCTCTGCTGCCTATAAAGGGCACACAGGCACTCGCTTCAGACCTGACTTTCAGAGTGCTGAGAGGCAGATTTCTGGTTAATTTACAGCAATAGCCCTTGAAACCTTCCAGATAGTGACTTTATGACTTTCCAATTATTTTTTGATCTGCAAGCAAAGCAAAATATATAGAAATACATATGGAAGAAAACATGTTCTGTTCAAAGGCACGTTTCCTGTGTCGGAGGCAATGCCAGCTCCACAAAAGAGTATTTGCAGATTGATGTGTCAATGGTATAAACCTTAAATAGAGATTTGCATTCCTGACCTCATGGGTAGGAAGCTTCATGTCACTGGTGACCAGACTGTGGAAACCTCATTCTAAAGGAGGGGAAGAAGAACAAACATTGCTGTGGGGTTTTTTTTTGAAAAAAAAAAAGAAGAAGAAGGAAAAAAATAACTGAACATGCTCAAAGACTTCTTCTGCAAGGTCTTATACTGACTCTGAGTACTTAGAAAATTCTATCCTGTATTTGGGTGAGCCCTGTGTTGAAGGAGGGACCTGATCCTTGTGCATGTAAACTCTATTTTCAGTCTTTTTCTACACAAATAGTCTGCTTTGTGAAAAGTGGTTGATCGGTGGTTAACTTTCTCATTATCTTTGAAAGAGAGCAGATCTGCTGAATTAAACTCAGACCTACTGAGATAATCACATCGGGCCGGAAGGGGACTGTACCCTTAAAACCCCTCCTGCAGCTAAAGGAACAGCTCTTGAACGAGGTGGTAGCCGGCAACAAAAGTCAGGGGGTGCCCTTAGGAGACCAGAAGGGCCTTTAATTGTGGAGCAATTGCATTATGCTTAGATGGCCTGTAACTTACTCCTGCAGCATGGAACAGATGTGCACAATATTCCCCTGTAATAACACGCTGTGTCGTGGGCTACTCACACAGGCATGATGTCAAGATGTATTCTGCGTATCTGCAATCAGTGAGCAGATCACATCACTAATTTTGAGACTGATCATCCACTTGTTTTTTTTCATCAAACGTTGTTTCTGAACTTGCCTCCTGGGGAGGATTTTTCTTTTCTTTCGGTTTTAGACCTCCAGCTCTATTAGCTTCATTTAAGGATCATTTCACCAGAGGAAGAAGTATTAGGTTTCTGTGTAAGCTATTAGGAATTGGCTTTAGTTGAAGCTGTGAGAAGAATATGGAAAGTACGGGTCGTGGAAGCTGACTGCAATGATTCCCTCGTGGCAGGGAAGAGGTGATAACAACAGATAAAAAGTGGTCCAGAAACAATGAGCAATGAACTGGGAGGTGCCTTCAGAACTGGAGAACAGCACACAGCTGCTCATTTAATTCACTGTACTCTTGTTTTTCTACCCTTTTTCTGTGTAGAAAAAACCAAGTTATTAGCATAGGTCTTCTGCAAACTACCAAGAAGATCTGGAATGTACCTTTCCGTCTGTGCCAGGTGAATTGCCCTTCTGCAGGGAATGAAACAGGGATAAAATGGCCTCCTCTTCTCCTCCTCTAGTTGTGAAGGGCTGAGGAGCAATTGTGATATCTGAAATGTTTCCTCAGTCGACAGAAATATGGGCATGAGATGTGAAAGCAGGAGATATCTTACCAAACTCAAAACTGACGGGAAGGTGTGTGCATTTGTGTTTGGCTCTTCAGGTGTTCCTCTGGAAAAACCATGCAAGACTCTTGCAGAACAAACAGGATTGTTAGTTTAAATCAGTATTCTCTCAGTTCTTGACGCTTCATGAGCACCCAAGGGAGGAGGTGTACCGTCTTGGCCATCTCTCTGCCACAGTCACACACTGCCTTGGCAGGAGTTCCCCGGTCAATGCAGGCAGTGAAGGACAGCCTGCACCACCTCGACTTCCGAGGGCTTTTCACACGAATTGCCCTCAGGGGATCCCCACGGCAGCTGCTGCACAGAAGCCACCAGTGCGCTCCATTTTTATCATTACTAAGGGCAAATTCCCTTGAAGGTTTGGGCTTGGCAGAGTGCCACTCGTTGACTCAACACCACTGTTTCAGCACGTGGTTCTGCTGCTGCTTCTTTACAGCATGTGTGTGGACAGTGTACACATTTGGATTCTTTCTCTCTTTCTGTTCCTTTGCTTTTGATCATATAAATCATTATTGTGTACTTGTTGAGATTTTCAACTTCCATCAGTAATTGCGGTGGTATAATGAGATAATCAATAGCCAGATCTCTTTTGTTTTAACTCAAATTTATGGCCAGTTATCTACAGCTTCTCTCAATTCCTTTTCGGTACAAATCCCTTTGCTTAGAGTTAGGCCAAAAGTAATTTTTTTGCTGGAAAACATTGAAAGAAATGGTCCTGGCTGCCTCTTTTTAACGAAAGATAATTGGAAGTTATAGAATTTCTCACTTTACTAAAAGGTATCTGACTTTTTGTGAGGATTCCTTTTGATTTTGATGAACTTTGAAAGGATAATCTTTATTTAACTTCATTCATATCATATCATTGCTATTGTTTATATGAGATACCCACTTTTCTTTTTGGGGAAAAAAAAAGGTCTTTTTAATTTTTTCAATTTTGCTACATTAGAGGAAAACTTGAGGGGAAGGAGGAGGGGCAGGAATTTCCACTTCATACAGAAAGATATTTCTTTACAAATCAAATTTTAATTTGGCTTCAGCCCCTGCAGAAACCTTTACCAAACTCCCATATAAAATGTTTGGATCAGATTTTGAAATTCCTCCTAAGAATATAGCTTTTACACATCAATACTCAGGTTTCAAGAAACATCACTTTGTCTACCTCATTTCAAAACAGAAAGTTGCATGCAGACACCTGGAAAATATTATTTCCAAAATGACACAGAACTGGAAAAACTTATCATTCTGTACTCGGAGAACTTATTTTTGTCCTAAGTGGACAACAAATTTTGTTCCCATTACCATTAAATTATATCTGTATGATATGCAAACCTCATTGTTCCAAAATAAATCAGCAGAATAAAAGGAGAGATTAGAACAACAGCTAACGAGACAGCTGAAACCTTACAAAGCAAATCTGTTTTTTTATCTCCTGTAATGTTTCTCTCTTTCATTCCTGCCATACACTGTTGTCTGCTGTCCTGGCTTACCACTTTGTGTCTTTTTTGGATTCTGAAATATGCAGGACTGGGACCTGCCTTTAAAATTTTGCAGGCTGCCGTGGATATCAGTACTTCTGTGTAAATATGGCAATACATTAGAGGCTGCTTGTACCTTCGCAGTTGTTACTATGGTACACCCAGGCTATCTGCCTATACCCTGTGACTTTGAAAGCACAGCATCTAACAACAGGAACAGCCAAGGAAAATAATCCCTATTCACTCACCTGCCAAGGCTGACCTTGCCAGCTGAACAAATCCAGTCCCATCCAGTAGATATATTTGTACACCCATAGCAGTTATTAAAATGTTAAACAATAAAAGAAGTATCCATATAAACTCTAATTTTTTTTTATATATATATATATATAAACCATTGCTTTGAGTGAAAGTACAAAGTGGGAAATTTCAGGTCATGAGCAAAAAAGCCAGTGGCGCTAAATACACAAAACTGAACTACAAGTCCTGGGAATGTAACCTAATATATGAATAATAAAACAGCCAGACAGATAAGAAGGGCTTTTTCTCAGAGCTCTGCAACTCACACAACTTAATCTTTGTAAGGGAGGGAAGTGTTGCAAATGCTGCCTAATATTTTTCTGAAGCTCATGTCCTCTGCAAAAAAACTAGTAATGATGCTGAAATTATTAGAGTGATTGTATCATGAAATGGCTTGGATTTGCTCATCTGGTTTCAAGTTCAGAGGAATGACCAACAAGCTGACTTATGTTCTTAACAGTGTAGACCCAGAAGGGTTCGAGCAGATGTTGCAGGCTTACTCCAGGCAAATACATGAAGTTTTGTGGTTTCTCTTAAGTGTTTGCTAATATCTACCACATTGCAAAGTCAAATGTCCTTTCTCAACAGAGCTGACTATTCATAATACAATACAGATGATTTAATCTGTGGTTAGGACTTTCCATTTCTACTAGAGCTGTGTAAAGTCTGAAATGCTCAAACCTACATTATATTGACATACAAAACAAAAAAAGGCCAAAAATCTCAATCAGTTCCAAACCCTCAAACTCTAACAGTTCACACCTCTGCAGTTGGGTTATGTTGTGATGCTGTCCATGGCTGCGTGCATGTCTGTGTGCCACTACGGCATTGCTCCTTCGAGTCCATAACTGAATGAAGTGGGAGGTTTCTTTAGAAAATTTTTTTAAGCAATTAGAGCCAAATGTATTTTCGGAACTAGAGGCACCAGGATCTCAACTGTGCTTGATTCTGTCACTTGCATCAAAATGATTGTTCATACTCCTCTCTCACTTGTGACTCACACAAAAAATAAATGCTAACTTTTCATGTTGAAAATATTTGAAATTCACTACCAGATAAAGTAGTTTTAATATGATCATTATTTCTTTCAAAGCTAATTCTCTTTGGAGTCTTGATCACATTGAAATCCTGAAGAGATTTGTGTTGTTTGGTTTGGGGTGGTTTTTTTTTCCAGAAAAGGGTTTTATTCCAAAAACATGAAGTTCCTGAAGAACTGAAATGAATCCCTTTTGAGTTTGGTGAGTGCTTTTGGACAAAAGTATTGGGTGATAGAAGATTTAGAAAACCCTAAACAATTTGTTTTGACATCTTTAAACAAAGACATTTAGTAGTTTTTTGCTTGAAAACTGTTTTCATTAATAACTGAAGACAGAAGCCTGAGAGATCTGAGACTCACAAACAATACACTTTGTGTCAGAAAAAATACCTCTCCTGACAAAAATGTATTCTGAGTTTTTGTTGGTTTAGCAAAACAAACAATGTGTTTCAGTTGACTGTTTTCCTTTTTTATTTGGTTTTTGGTTTTCTTTTTTATTTTTTCTCGGTTTGGACTGAGAAGCAAAAAAAAAAAAAATCAATTTCATGCATAACACTACTCCTGAGTAACTCCCAGAACAAGGCAGAATGAAATAAAGTTTATATCTTGGTTGAAACGCTGGCCCCTTTGAAATCAATGGCAGAATTCCCATTAATTTCACTGGGGTCAGACTTTCACCTTCATCTTAAACTTACAGCTCAGTTTTCCTTCATTATACATTGCAGAAGTGAAGGAGGCTTCTTTCTGGTCAAATCATTGCTAGTGAATCTGTCCCAGGAGAAACACGCAATACGCACTTCTCCTTTCTGTCCTAAAAGAGCACTGGAAAAAGCACATTTCTCCAACTTTTATAACGTATATGGGCGTTTTCAAATGTATCTTAATGTCTTTGTCTATAGTAAACCCTGGTTAAGATGTTAATAATTTTTGACAAGCACTTCCCTTGTGTCTGGATTTTGAAAGGAAAACCTAGAGCATAAAATGGCCTTGTTCTAGTCATGCAGTGGATTGAAACCAGCAGAAGCTGATCGCAAACAGCTTTTCTCAAAATGTAAGTTCAGTTTTCTTTCCCATGGATTTCTACTATGCCTTTTGCTGCAAGCTGGCAACACTATTTCAAAAGACAGAACAAAAATCATACTCAGAAATCTCCCTTAAATAGTAATGCATTGTCCAATTACTTTTTTTCATAAGCTGTGCTTTCTCTCTGACATCCAAGCAACAAGGAAAGAAAATTTATCTTGTAAAATAAGTCTTCAGAGAGCTTTGTTTAGAGCATGGAGAAAAACAGAGGACTCCCAAAGGGGCAGTCTGCACCCTGGAGGGTCAGAGCAGCAATTTCCCATTCCAAGGCAGCCCAGCACCACACACCTCCAGTTCCTTCTGTTTATTGAGTCAATGGCAAGTCACAGGAAATGTGTGTTTTTCACCCATGTATGAGAATAAAGCAGCATTAATTGGATCACAGTTTTATTTATATGCCGCTTCAAGGCCTTAGCCAATTTGAAAGCTTTTGAAAATTCAGCTATTTTTATGACAGAGTTGAGGATACAATGAGTTTCCTAGGGCTAACAAGTCATCATATGTCGGCAAGCCAAGGTAGCTGAGCATGTGCTCTTTGTTATTGGAACTTGATGGCATGTCTGTGTCCTTGGATGCCTAAAAATAAGCATTACTGTTGTGTATCTTCCTATCCTACAAAATAAATTGTTGTGGGAAAGTAAAACACTTCAGATTCACCTGATTAAGAAAGGGCATCTCCAATGCAGAAGGTACATTTGAGACAGTCGCTGTAGTCTTTTGTAAACAGTGGAGAGTTAGTGTGGTCAATGGGGGTAGAGTGAGATCCATCTCATCCTAACCTAAACACCCGCAAATGGAAAGGCATCCCATCCTAGCCTGCAATGACAATGTTGATGGGGTAATTGATGGTCAGGGAAGCTGAGACTCCTTGCACTCATCTGGACACCGAACTCAGGGAAGAGTTCCTTGCTTTCTTTTTGTCTGCTGGTGTTCCCCAAGGTAAAACTTAAATTAAGTCTAGACATTTATTTTGTTTTGAACATGTTGTCCATATAATCATCAATTTCACCAATTTTCTACTGCTGTGACATGTAAATCAGTCAGGTCTTGTCCGTATTGAATTTGTTTTTCCTTTACTCATGGTAATATGTGTTTATGTTTTTAAGTAAAATCTCTTCCTGCTTGTGACTGGCGACTCCCCAGGGAAGCAAAGCTGATAACAGCTCTCACCTTAAACCAAATTAAGAACACAAGTTTCTAACATGTTGTTAGAAAAAAACATACAAGCAAATAAATTAAAAAAAAACGTGAAGAAGTGACATTCTAACTTCATGTTGAATGACAAAGATCATGAATTTATTAATGAAAATGCAAGGATCATGTTCAGGCATCGTGCTATAAATGCTAACAGGGCACAAGACATCCTACAATGAGAGAGAAAACAGTTACAGGACTGAGAAGAACATTTCTTTAATACGGCATATTAAAGAAACAATTTTAGTTTTGCTAGAAGTCAAAAATTTAGAAGTGTATATATATATATATATGTCCTCTACCACATGTTTACTCCTCCCTTCCTGCTGGACCAGCCTATCCCTTCTCCTCATTTTCTGTTGCAGCAGTGGCCAGGCTTTTCTTTTTCACTTGCTCCGGCAGCTGCAGTCCCACCCTCGTCTCAGCGCTGAGCACACAGTGATTACATATGTCTATTGAAAATGATCATTTTCCCTTCTGCCTCCCAGCTACAAATTCCCATCACAGTATACCCCTCTTTAAATCTCTTCTTTATTGAGTTTCATCAGCATAAGGCCATTGTTAATACATCTGTTTGAAATAAAAAATAATTTCCCCGTGTCTGCCACCTCCTCTCCACTACAGAGTCTCACCCGATCCCAGGTTCCAACCGTGATTAACCGGCACACATGTGGTTCAAATAAAAGCTATCTTCTCTTCACACACACCCCCTCCCTCTCCCAGCTGTAGACTTCCCTACTGCGTTATCCTCATTTGTAACTCTTCTGCCTTGTTTTCAGCCATGCTCTCTCATCGGTGTCTTCCCTGTTCTTAATATACGCTTATGAATCTGTTTAGCATCTTTCTTTCAAAGAAGAAGCTCTAAAACAGATAAATAAATATCATGGTCTTCATTTTAGATGGGGAAGCTAAAGCCTGCAGAGCTGGAGAAATTTGCTGCCTGCTCCAGAAGGGGCACAGGAGACTTGGGAAGGGCACCTGGGACCTGGTGTAAGCTGGAGCAGAAAATCAAGATCCTTGAGCTAATGGGCACGTGCCCTTGTGCTGGATTGTTCTTCCTCCCTTTTCAAAGATTTTACCCTTTTTGAAGACAGGCATCTTTGGGAAGCATTACTTACCTGTGGTTTGTGTATTAGACCTACAGTGGGTGAGGGAAGCGGTGGGTTTCAGACCTACAGGCACCACGTACTCCAAGGGACAGCAGCTGTACCCTGGAGAAGCTGGCTGACCTCATTCTGTTGATGCAGGCTGGTGTCCATCCCACAGTAAAGCAGAGGCGGATGTAAATAAGACTAACTAGATGGGCAATTTAGATCAGGTTTTGCATTTTTAAATCCTTTGCTCTTTTCCTCCACTTCTTTCTTTTCTAATACCTCATTGTATCTAAAAGGCAACGTGTTCATTGGATATAACATCAAAAACAACACCCTCAGCTGCCAGCTAGTTAGTGGTGCCTGCAGTTCATGGGAAGGATGGTGGGACAGAGACATCTCTGGCTCTTGGTCTCTGAGGGATGTGACAGTAGAGACAGTTTAGGGAAACCTCTTGGCTAAAATTAGATAGACCAGTGCTGGCACAGCCCAAAGGAAGGAAAGACAAATGCCTAAATCCCAGTTCTATAAGTGGGTAATGGAGGGTCAGGTGCTGAGTGGGACCTCTCTTAGGTGGCCTAGGAAGGAGAGCAGAGATCAGTTGTTGCATATCTTTATCAGAGCCACAAACTATTGCTCTCTTGGCCCTGATCTCTTGAATGCTTCACTCCTTTTTTTTTTTAAAGCAAGACTGATTTTGAATAGCAGAAGACATCATTTCAGCTGTGCCTCTTATTTAATGGCCAGAGATAGTCTTAAATTTGTGGAAGATTAGGGCATGGGCCCATCCTTCCTCCCATCTGCACAGCAGATGGCTTGTGCATGTCCCTAGTTTAACCCAGTGGGGCTCTGGGTAATTACCCTGGCTGCTCGTGCCTGTTATGGCAATTATTCACACCCAAACTATGTTTCGGTCTACTCTGCAAAAGCTCTCAACACTGAACTACTTTCCCTTCTTTTGGCTGTGCTGCTATGAACATAACCGGAACATGACAGTGCAGACAGTCCTCAGGCTTCCCCGTGTTTGTATCGTATCCCATAGCTGGTATTGCCAACCCCAGCTACTTAAAAATTATGAGTTGTCCTCCAAAGCATTACCAACACAAAAGAATTAATTAGCAAGCACTTGTGCGTGTTTGTCTGACTTCTTGCCTCTCGAGTCAAGATTTTCAGCTTTCCTCTGTGACTGTAGTGTCTAGAAATGTAAATATTTTTTATTCTTTTTGTAAATGAAAGCTAGAATTCCAATTTAATCTCTTGTTTGGGAAGGTGGTGCTTTAGGAAGGAAGCACACCCACTGTCATGGGTCTCACTAAATACTTATAAGAGCTGGGAATGTGTTGCAAGACTTAACTGGTTGTTTACAAAGGAAAATTTGTATATATACCAGATAACATTCCACCAAAGGTAAAGTTGCTGGTCATTTGTGTCACTTGCTGACTGTCACTTCCTAAATACCAGCAAAAACAGTGAAGAAAACCATTCAGACCTTGGTGTTGTTTTCTAAAACATTATTTTGAATAAAAATGACTACAGTATTGACAAGTGGTTTATGTCTTACATAATTTCTCTATTGTGAAATAAGTGTATTTAATTTTAAAATAATTCCCCACAACAGACAAAGGACTGCGGGGGTTACAGCTAACATGAAGTAGACAGACAGGAAGCACAGTATCAGAAAAAGATCTTTCTGACTATATTGATAGAAATGTATGTGGGCTTCTTGATTTTGCTTTTATTTTGTTTATGACCTTTGTGGTTCACAGACTCACAAGAACTAAAATATTTAAATATTTAGAGACAATTTATCTGACCTCACAAAAAAATGGAGGAACTCAGAAAATCTGTCCAAAAATTGCAATAATACTTCTGCAAAAGATTGTCTTAATCCTCTGCAAAAGTATAGTAGCACAGATACTTTACAATGGTGAAATCCCAGACCTGAATTGAGGGAACGTTTGAATGATGATACATAATTTTCTGGTTTAGCCTCCAAACCAAAAGGACACAAAGGAGTTATATTAGATGTTGAAGACTGTATATATTTTCATAGACAGCTTCTGTATCTAACATTTGATTTCTGCAAACATGATAAAACATAAAGTGAAAGAATATAGAAGGAGATATTGGATACTAAAAAATCCCTTACTTGGAGAAGTTCAAACCAGAATATTAGCTCAGATTTCATATAAAGCTGCAACCTACGATGTACTGGCCATTTGTTTCCTGTATGACCATCTTGATATTGCTTGTTCACCAAGAAACAAAAGTTAAAGCAAGGCTGCAGGGAGAGTAAGGTGTGATGCATCTGCTCAGCCCAGACCTCTCAAACCTGTTTTACTGAAAGCCGGAGACAATCCCAGTTAACAGTGATAAATGTCTGGCACCATTAGCACATGTGAACTGGTGTAGACTGCAGGTCTAAAGAAATGGAAACAGGCGTTGTCTTTATGGCAATGACTTGAAAAGGACAAAATAGGAGCAGTGGTTGCCTGGCTCCCTCCCTCTTTCAAGACAAGAGAAGGTGCGGTTGAGAAGGCAGAACTTCACTTCCACAAATGATTATTATAAAGCGGAGTATCTTAAATGTGGGACCTAACTTGAACACTCCTTAGGCTGGCTCTGTCCCTATGGCCTGAACCAAACTGGCTACAAATAAACCACGTTTGTCTGAAGCAGCAGAACTGGCTTTACTTCTCTCCTTCCTCCACATCCTCCTGTTCAATTGACCTAAAATGCCAAAGGTGTCTCCAAGGGCACATTACGGTGGAAGAAAGACCAAATCAAAACCTGAGATTGTTTTGTTGTTGCTGTCGTTACTTCTACTAAAAGGGGTTAAACACAAACAAATGATAGGTGGTCTCTAATGAGTTTACAACAGACAATCCACTCCTGGATAACTCTCGATTTTCCAGGTGTTGACCAAGATGGACAGTTTAATCTTAGGTGTAAACTAATAATAAGGGCCAAGTTAATACTGTCTTTTCCCTTTGCTACTGTAAAGTAGGGGAAAATGTAATTTTCCTTTTCTGACTTGTTTTCTGTAGATTCTTGAAGTTCTTTGCATGCACAAGGTGCATGGATCTTGCTCTGAATCTTACTCTGATGTACAATTTTCTCACACAATTAAGAAAGGCATTCAGCCCCAGTAATGGCTCTTGGCTTGCTGTCCATCTATCTTTCCAGGGGCACGGATGTAGGCAGAAGGCTCTGGAGACAGCAGCACAGGTCCCCTACCTTTCTGGCCCTGAAAAGTTAGGAATAACACCGATGCAAACAAATGAGCTTGCTGAACTGCGGCTTTAGACAGAAATGTGATTGGAAATGTTACACTTTGATGCAAAACACATATTCCTCTGCAAGTGCATGTGTGCGCATTTCCTCAGCTCTGCTTCTGAAACCAGCACCCATGACTGAGCTCCTCAGAACTCTCTTTATAACACTACAGAAAAGAAAGTTGCGGGTTTGGCTCATCTGTTGTTCAAAGAATTTTTCACTGAGTTGCAGCTGCAAGGCCAAATACTTTTCTGACTTGTACCTCTGCAAGAGCAGAAGGCTTCTTGGGTTCCGATCAAAAGGCAAGAAAGCAAAGCAAGACTTGGAGAAGTTAGAATTTGCCTCCAGCCATCTTTTATTTTTTACTGCTGGAAGTGACACATCAGCAGGAACCAAAAATAACACGACCATGCAGTCTGACTTTCAAACCCCAGCAGAATTTGCAGGCCTGACGGTAGAAGTGCTTTATCTCAAATCACTGCTCATAACAATCCCTTGTTGGTTCTACAGTAGAATTATGAGAAGTAAATATGTGCACGCACGCACATGTGTGCACCATCTAGGATGTGCGCTACAGGCTTTGCATAATCAGCAAACATTTGGCAGCTATCAACCATTAACAGCTTCCTCTTCACGAGCCTAATGATGGCCTTGTCTTTTGTATTCCAACCATAATTGTTAATGTATTAAAGAGCTATGCCTTTTAACTCAAAGGCAAGAATATTTTCATATTGAGCTCTATATTTGATTCCTCTCCAGTTAGTCCACATACATGCAGCTGGTTTCATGGCTGGATTCTCCAATGCAGTGGAAATATTTTACAGAATTTTTCACACAGTTGAGCTGTTCACGTGTGTCCTTCAAAATGCGTGCTTTCTGTCTGGATCTGCTGCTAACTAACGAGGGTTGAAGTGTTGCTGAAGCCTTTCTGCAACTGGAATGCATCTACCAATCTTTCTATTTTCTTTGAACTAGTACTTTGCTGCCAATTTTTCTTAATATTGACCCACAGTGATTCAAAAATTAGCTGTGGGTATAGACACACACACCGAGTATGATCAAGTAAGTCTTGTTCCTTTAGGAGACTGGACTAAAATGATGTGATATCTCAGTATGTTACATGCACATCCTTCTTCCTACATGGGAGCAGCTATCCTAGTCTCTGTGCACCAGGATCATTCAAGATACATGCAGATAGCTGTTAACAACACAACCACACAGAGGGAACCTTTTATGCAATACAGTGTGGGGTTTCCCCATACTGACAAGTGTTGTTGCTACTTGTCTGTGCAATAGATCCATTTTACCAGTTCCAAGTCTTCTGTGGTCAAAAGCTAGGCAATACACATTCTTACATGTTACAAGATATCTTTGGGCCATTTCACACCCAGAAGATTTAATGGGTCTTAGAAATCACATCACCTTTCTCGATCTGCTTAAAATTTAGACTTCTAATCCAAGCTAATCATCAAGGTTTACTCTATAGTCAGTAACTAAATACTTCCAGGAGCGTCACTCATCCTAAGAGAAACAAGTAGTGCTACAACCATACAGTGGTATATTTTCAGACAGGTCAGTCCCATCTCTGTCTCTCCACCGGCTGAAAAGGAAACCTAGATAGGCAGATTTAGTTGATGTTAAGTCTAGACCTTGCTGACTTCACAGGGAATTGCTCACAATCTCTAGGGGCAAAGATCTTTCCCAGATAATTATAGAGTCCACAATGCTGAACTGCTTGGTGGTTGTGTGATGCAGATATGTAGCCACTAGAGGCGGCAAATTTCTTTCAATTAGTGAGACAAGTAGGGTTTTAAAATAGATAGAAACCAAATCTTCTTTTCATGTGGTCTATCCATTTGTCTTCCAGTCAGAAAAGTAGAGGTTTATGGTGTTGCTTCACTGCTGCCATCACAGAGGCTTCCTTTGGTCCCCACTGCTGCTCTCCAACTCATTACCAGAGGTGGGCCAATAACATCATCCTAACAGCAGGAATTAGTATGTCAAAACTTATCTTGCCTTATTTCTTGGTATGTTTCTATGCCCTGACAAGTGACAAACTGCATAGAAAACATGGTCTCAACGTTCTGTGAAAATAATTGCTGAAATATTTGACAAGCTTCAGTCAAACCAAGCTGTTTTCTTCAATTTGAAGCCAACTCGCCTAGCAATCTTTCAACACTGTGGTATTTTATGTAGGATTCTTTAGTGTAAGAAAGTGTAAAGTTCAGTGTTAAGTTGTACCAGTCCTCTCTGCTATGTTGCTGTAACAACATGCAATGTTGAAGTTCTCAGCTTTTCAGTCATTCTTCAGTGTAGTGTAGATATAGATATGTCAGATATAAGGCAGGGCCAGCATAGTGTAGGTTGCGTATATTTATCATGCACCTTTTACAACCTCACCTGTGCTCCAGTGGTTCATCTTTTCCAAATACTTTCAAACTACTGTAATGGTTTAGGTTTTGTTCTTATTTTTGTGAAGTCTGCTTGTGTCTTGAAACACTGTGAGAAATTTTCAGACACTCCTAAGAGCACAAACCAAAGGTCCCAGCTCCAGTGAGCAGGATGAGCTATTGCTGTGTTCAGTTTACCAAAACTAGGGTTCCTGTCTCTCCCACCTTTTACTGCAAAATTTGTAGGCTTCTGGGACCTCGGCCTACCTGCCCTGCAGGCAGCCCCCAAATTCCCTGTGTAGCCCTCACTCCCTCATTTCCCTTCTCTTCACTACATTTCTACTCTCTTTTGTCTCATGTGATACCCCAGCGGCCCCTTCCCACCCACCACAATCCCAGAGGTCTCCCAATGCCACTTGCCTACATTTTCTGGAGGTAGCCATCCTTTTCCAGAGGACACAATCCATAATATTTTATGTGGAACAACTGTCCCTAGAGAATAAACCAGCTGTCTAGCTCCCACTCTTCTCCTTATAGAAAACACACAGATTTAAAAATTGTCTCTGAGGGAAACAGGGTTACACCAATAGTTTGTACTTTTGCAAATAACTTTTGTACCACCCAGGACTAGACAAAAGAGCCTGGACTTTCTAGCATATCACTACATCACTCCTCTGAGCCTCACAGGACCTCACAGGGTAGAAGCTAAAGGAGATTCTATCAAAAAAATCTGTCTCATAAGGGAAAATAAACTCCTTTCACTTCCCACCTCTAAGGTTATAATTTTCTCTCTCTCACAATTTTGTGCTGTGATGTTGCCATAAATTCTCTTGTTCTTCAAAATGACGTGAAAAGAATTACCAGCAAAGCTGTAGAAATCCAAGCTTTCTGAAATTGCTTTTTAATATTGCTCGTGCTTCCAAAACACACCCATGCTATGTTTTATTAGCTTGAATTTAGAAATAGCAGATGGCTTGCTCTCAGTCTCATCCCTTGCAAATCAGGCAACCCTCCAACACCCAAACTAGCAAGCTCCTTAAATCCTAACCATAGTTGCACAGATGGGATAACATGGTGGTGTTACACTGAGCAGAGTGGTGCGAAGGTCTTGTTGGGCTTTGCAATTTGCCTATACTCAGTTGTTTCTTGCCCTTTATTCAGTCTTGCTTTGGGGGTGGGGAGCGGGGGGGTGGTGGGGGTTAAGGATTGTCCTTTTTGATCCATTTGTACAGCATCTGTCATCGCATGACCCAGAGCTGCAACTGAGGCGCAACTCCATTGTGTGGCTGAATAGAAATTGGGTTAGAAATCCAGAAATCCAAGTCTCTTTGAGCTCTTTTCTGTACACGAAGTCATCACCAAATGGCTACAGGCTATGTTCTTTTTTGACATGAGTGGGGCAGAACAAGAGGATGGGTGATGCTCAGCAGCAGGAATAAGAAGGACCTTCTCTTTCTGATCCTGGTTGTTACAGATACTCTCTGCTTCTTAGAGCTCAATGGAAACTTTTTTTTAAAATCACCAAGGTTGGATTGATTTTCACTGAAGTCATAAGAGGTGTCTTCCAAAGTGTCCCAGAGATCTCCCAGCTGCAGAAACAGGAACCTCACTTTTGTCCAGCCTTGGCCCAACTGCTGCCGTGTGCTACAAACACCTTGTCTCTGCTCTGCCAGCCGTTCCACAAATGCAAAGTGAATTTCCATCCCAGGCAGCATTTTCTGTTTTAGGTGTTTTTTAAGTGTTGACAAGATCTGCCTGCTGTAGTTTCTGAAGGGCTTCTTTGAGTGGGCTGTGTCTGTGTGGCCTGAATGTCAGCTAAAGTCAGTATACTTTGAGGCTTTAAATGGTAATTAGTCCATGGTTAATTCTTTATTACGGCATCTACTCTTATGTCATCTACTCCCATGCTCTTGGATGTTTGTCTGCCACTGGTTTGTCCATGGCTGTCTCCTTCCCCTGCTCCTCTAATGCACAAAACTAACAGGGGCAAAATTGAAGCATGTAGTTAATTGCTTATCTGCTGTATGATACAAGTCACTTTTCACTGTACTGTAGAAATACATTAGTTGCTTCACACCAGGGTTAGTGAGAAGCTGCCAACACAGGAGATATTCCTGACTTACATTACCACAAATGTGAACAATCTCTCCATCGCCATTCACAAGTCTCACTTGTATTTCTTAAATTATTTTGATCTTTGATGAAAATACTTCACCAGACTTGAGGAATCCCTAATGCTTCCATATTTTCACAAAACCTGACTGCATTGTTCTGCTGTCCGAAATTAGTCTGCTACTACTAACCAATCCAGAGATCTTACAGAATAAAGGCTATTTATTAGTTTCAGTGGTCTACTCAAACGCCAAGTCCTAAGACCTGGTGTTCAGTCCTTAGGTCTCAAATGCTACGTAATTTTCTGAGATGCAAAATGACATATATCAGCTGCCATGGAAACCCTTAAATGAAGCCATTGTGATCAATAACACAGAAGGTCTTACAATTTGTCAATAAGTAACATGAGAAGGTGAAATGGACTGGTAGGAGAGGATTTTTATATATATATATATTCCTATAGCACAGTCTTAAAATATTTTTAAAGTCATGTCCAATACTAAGAATAAAACCCAAAAGCACAATTCCTGAACTTCCAGCTTGTTACTACTTTAGGCACCTCCGAACATGTGCTAATTGCTCTTATATTCGTTCTGCAGCTAAAGGGATGAAATTTGTGGTCCTTGCTCAGGAGTAACAGCCATTAAGTGCACATGGGTCCAATGGTCTTCCAAAACACATTTAGAAATGATGAAGAATAAACCCTTGCAGAGCAGTTATTTCTATCTGTGACGTGTCCTGGAAATAGAAGATGTTTTTCTTTATATGAAACTATGATTAATGTAAAACTGAGGAACTGACTAAAGTAAAAACAGGATGCAAATTTGATTGAAAGTGGAGGCTGTAGAAGGCAGAAAGAGGCCATGTGGTGCAGTGGGGAAGAGGAACAAAACATTATATTCAAGGAACACAAAAATGATCCATTCATATCTACTTGCCACAGCAGGCAGACTTTTGCTTTCCAGTGGAGGTTAGAAATAACAGCATGCGAACCACTGAAGCACCAGTGGGAACACTTACAGAACGCAGTGAAATGCCTCCACAGGCCAGGAGGAACCATTAGTGTGTTTAATATATCCATGAGGTGCTGATACTGATGCTGGATTGAGAGCAGAGATGGAGCACTGTCGATTTGCTTTCCAAACACAAATATTTTAGTATATGTTTTATGAAAGTATCTTCTAGCAAGTTAGCACATGTTTGGGCCAAAAATGAGAAGGTTGCCTTTTCCTCTGCTTCTTCCTTTTGGAATATAGAGCTGCTGTGGTTAGCCTCGAGCTATTCCAAAGGACTATATTCTAGGTAAGAGACAGCTGTGGGACAAGATGCTCAGCAGTCAGGTCTGATACTGAAGTCGGCTCATGGGTAAATAGAAGTCTGGATCAGAAATAATACTAATATGTGGGCAGATTGTTCTTTATCTACTGTGTTTTGCAACAAGGAGTGAATGCTCTGGCTGAAAGGAAGCTGAAAGGCAGACACTGCGTGGGCTGCAGACTGTGCCCCTGCTGCAGATGCGTGTGGGTGCCACAAAGAGTCTGAGCAGACTTCCCCAGCCTGAAGCATCAGCAGGGTGCCAACAGGCTGGATCTTGCACACACAGAAGGTGGTGGCAAATACCAGGATGTTTTCTTCCCTCTCTTTCCCCTTCAGGGACAGAAGGCATTTTTAGGATTGCGTGAGGGAGGTAGCTGACTGTGCCAGCACTGCGCACTGTTGTACCTGTGTAGTTGGGAGCATGGTGAGCTGCAGCGTGGGTGTGGGCAGAAGGGTGACTTGGGAGGCCAAAAACTCTTCATCAGCTTCACCGGTTCTGTCTCATCTACTGAAACTACACTCAGATGCCACTCATCTCTTTAGGACCTCACTCTGCAAGACATGGAACACCCTTCATGGCAGCTGGCATCTTTGAAGACATGACTTGGAAGGCTAGTAGTGTCCTAATGAGAAAATGTAGATGGAGTATGAGATCAGTGTGCTATGGCTAAGCCGCTCATTGACTTATCACACAACTTTGTTGTGCCTCAGTTTCTCCTGCTTTGTCCAGAGAGCGAAGATTGTTTCTTGCTATGTCTCTGTACAATATGGTCCTTGGTTACAAGAAAAAATATTCATTGAAAAAGATTAATGCTGTAAATTGGGGTGAAAAATGCTAGAGATGCTAGAAATAATTTGCAAGGCAGCATCTAGACAGCCTGGTGCATAGACTTATCCTAAGCTTATCTGGATATATAACTACAAGAGACTACTGAAAACACCCCAATATTTCTCAGGTAAAAAGCATATAGGCTCAGGAAAAAAAGAACCCAAAACAAAAACCCAACCAAACCCCCTAAAAAAGCAACAATAAAAAAGCATAATAAAATACTTCAGAGTCTGCAGCAGTTTTGTGTCCTGGAAAAGTGCAGATGTTTGTTGAACTGGATGTTAAACAGAATATTTGTGTAGCTGGAGTAGGGGCTGAGAGGGAGTAGGAGAGATATGGAACCAGTTCCTCCTCACCTCGGTTTATCTCCTCAGCCCCAGAAGACTCTTTTTGATGTATTTTGTCATATATTATTTTATCTGATACAAATCAATGAGGAATGACACAGACATGTGGACCTAGAAGTCTGTTCATTTAATCACTCCCTGGACATAGTCCCAGGTTGTGAACCAAATGGGATAAATACAAAGAATACGAAAGCTGCTGAGCATATCTGTTCAAAAATTAAGTCTTTGTCTGTGGGTTGCTAATGTAAACAGAGTGGACTCAAGGAGAAAGGAGTAATCACCACTAGCAAAGAGTTCAGAGAAGGTCTGTTGTGCACAATCCCCCCAAAGATTAATTGTGTTGGAGTAGCTGCTGTCTGTCTACTGAGCTCTGAGAGTGAACGAGCAGCCTTGTTTGGACACATATTTACTTCTATTTATAGGTAGCTAGATCTTCTTGTTTGATTCATGGATGCAATTCTGTCAAGTTAAACAGCAAGGAAGTAAAGATATTTTTACATTGTAGAAAATTTTTTCCCCAGAATGAAGTGACTCTCTAATAGATTTTTTTTGTGTATTTTAAATGCAGTCGTGAACCCTCTTGGTTAAGTCTTCTCTACCAAATGCATGAGCCCTGGAGAGTGATGGCATAAAGCAGAGGTGCTGCAAAGTCTGAAGTGCGGCAGGAAGAGCACGTAGCGTAATGAGGGTGCCCAGTTTTCTCAGACAGCACTGGAAGGGCTATCTACTACTGCATGCAAACAGGGAAGACAAACTTGGTGCAAACTCATCTACAGTGTCTTCTGTGCATGCACATTGCTTACTTACATGAAATATATCATCCAGAAATGCATCTAGGTTTTTTCATCAGAGGCCATGTCGGCACTGGCAGGCAGTGCCCATCTATACAGTGAAGTGGTTGGTCCTGCAGACCTGATCTCCACCTCGTACACCTTTCAGGAGGTTTCCTTGAGATTGGTTTTGGACTGAACACCTATTTGCAGCTGTGGTGCCTGACACACACACTTCCAGTCCAGTTTCACCCAAAAGAAGAATGTTTGTGCATTGGGAGACTGCTCAACAATGTGAAACAAAGCACAGTAAATACGAACAACTTACTTCAAAAGTGCACTTCTGATCTAAAGTAAAATAACAATGTAGACAAACTGGAAAATTGACTGGTTCGTTCCTAAAGCGACCCTGGGACACACATCAGCCTTACAGCTCAGATGACTGGGGGATCCCAACCCTGGAGTGAACTGGAAAGCTACATTTTCTGGCTGTATGAACCACAAATACATACCCATGGAGGCTGAAATGCTGTATTGTTAGCATCATGTAGAGTACCACGCTGTGGAAGTGGAGTAAGACATAAGTACTGTATTTGAAATATGTGGAAGTAATTGTAACTTTGATTTGCAGCATATGTATGTTTAATCCTAGAAATAAGAGAAGATGATCTATATATCAACCTGATGAAGTCCAAGAAGGCCAAGTGCAAAGTCCTGCACACAATATCAGTACAGGCGGGGTGATGAATTGACTGAGGGTAGCTCTGTGGAGAAGGACTTGGGAGTACTG
Organism: Burhinus oedicnemus; assembly: GCA_008921705.1. Lineage (NCBI taxonomy): Eukaryota > Metazoa > Chordata > Aves > Charadriiformes > Burhinidae > Burhinus > Burhinus oedicnemus. Next base: position 896,898 of record VFFE01008952.1, on the reverse strand, counting down.
GTGGACGAAAAATTGGATATGAGCTGTCAATGTGCACTTTCAGCCTAGGAAGCCAACTGTATCCTGGGCTGCATCAAAAGAAGTGTGGCCAGCAGGTCAAGGGAGATGATTCTGCCCCTCTGCTCTGTGCTGGTGAGACCCCACCTGGTGTACTCATCCAGCTCTGGTGTCCTCAGCACAGGAAAGACATGGAGCTGTTGGAGTGGGTCCAGAGGAGAGCCACAAAGATGATCAGAGGGACGGAACAACTCTCCTGTGAAGGCAGGCTGAGAGAGCTGGGGTTGTTTAGCCTGGAGAAGAGAAGGCTCCGGGGAGATCTTATTGTGAACTGTCAATATATAAAGGGGGTTTATAAGAAAGACAGAGAAAAACTTTTTACCAGGGCCTGTAGTGACAGGACAAGGGGCAACAGTTTTAAACTTAAAGTGGGTAGTTTTAGATTGGACATAAGGAAGAATTTTTTTTACTTTGAGGGTGATGAGACACTGGAATTATGTTGCCCAGAGAAGTTGTGGATGCCCCATCCCTTGAAGTGTTCATGGTCAAGTGGGATAGGGTTTTGAGCAACCTGATCTAGTGCAAGATGTCCCTGCCCATGGCAGGGGAATTGGTCTAGATGGTCTTTGAAGGTCCCTTCCAACTCAAACCATTCTATGGTTCCATGTCTCCTTTTATCAGGAAAAGCTTGGCCACGATCCACTAAGTCGAGCATTTACTTAACTTGAAGCACATCAGTGGTGCAGCCACCAGTGAAGCCATCCACATTTTTTCATCTACAAGGTAGGTGCCATGGCCTTAGCAGCACTTTTTCTCTCCAGAGCTAATTCAGGAAATCCAGCACCAGCTAATACATGTTGTGTTCTGCTTTCTGCAGCTGATATACACCTTAAATACCTTGACTGGCAGCTACAAGAGAGCTTAGGTGTCAGGTACACAGTTAGCTTGAGTTTTTGTGAGAATGTGACTGTTTTTTTGCTAAAATAAGTATGTATTATTCTGTATCTGCATGCTTTCCTGTGTCAAAATAGAAATTGTTGAAACTCACTGATTTTGAGTTTTGTTACTCTTTCTTTACACAAGGAATCCATTCAAGTGATATGTAGAGGTCACTTCTCCAGCTGAATTTGTCTGTCTCAGGCACTTGTTTTTTTCCCCTGCCCATCTCCAGGATTCGGTCTGTTGCCAGATCCTGGGAAGAAGTCTCCCCTGGGGAACACAGGCCACTGTCCTCTTGGGTGGGGGTGTGCCAGCTGCTGTCCAGATTATTAACTCTGGACTGTATTTTTTTTTAAGAAGAACCTTAATTTGTTTATGAAAGAGACTGTCTAGCATGGCTTCTAGTGATGGCAGGAGGCTAGATGTGACCCACAGGGTGACCCATGTTCTTGTACACAGGAATATCTTACACTCCTGGTTGTACTTGAGCAGATAGTGATCACAAAAACAGCCTGTGCTGTTTGGGGACTATTTGTGCCTTTCAGATACTATAATTGCTATGTCAAAGCAGTACAGGCATGTCCGTAATTTCAGCTAATTTCAGCAAATGCACAGATGTAAAGTGTCATTTATCCTTGTAGTCCAGCACTTTTACCCATTGGTTTTGTTTTATTCTCTGCACATGCCTTCCTTTCATATGACTTCATACTGGCTCAAGTTTTCTGTTGGAAATTTTCACTTTGGTTTGTGGTCTCGCTACTAGGGTGCTATACAAAAAACTCCCTCCAAAAAACTCCAGCTCCTAAAGATAGTCCGTTTATAATCTGCTTCATAAATAATTTCTGCTGTTTTCCTGATGCAGTTAGCAAGAATTCTCAGATATTGGTAACAAAGTTAAAGCATTTAAATACATATTTAAGCTCTGAGAATTAATGATCTGTATACCATTCAAATTGCCCACTAAAATCAACAGGGTTATGATGATTAGGCTACTTGCATTGAGAACCTCATACTTCTAAGCTTAAATTTAGGAGTTTGGCCATGAAGTTCAGCTTTATGTGTTATTTCAAGTCTACTTCACATAGAGGTCTCTAATATGGTGATCAGCATTGGAAGAAGAAGATCAGTTTTAGGAGACCTTTACTCCAGGAACTTCAAAGTTCTTCCTGTTTGTATGACTGACTCCCATCAGACTTTCCACAGATCTTTGAGGACCTAGACACAAGCACCTTGGGTTCAGTCATGACTTCTTCCAGTTAAGGAAGAACCTAAACTTTATTCTATCTTTCCTTCAACTCTCTCTGCCATGCAAACCACCTCCTGATAGCCCAGAGCTCTCCTAATCCCTCTGCTTTTCACTGAACATTTGAGGAAGGGATGGACAGAAGGAGAGGAGTGACTGATGTGATCAGCTCTTCACGGAATTCATGACTATTCCCATTGAATCAAGTCCTTCGTGGCTTCTTCCAAAATTATTCCATGTGTTAGTGAGTACTTATCCTTAGCAGGTTCAACTTGTTGTGCTTCATGACAGAACAGATAAAGTGTGAACACTGAGCTTTTGGAGTAACATTTGTTAACTCTACTGATAAATACTAGAAATTTAGGTCTTGGGTTTCAAAAACATGGCTCTGAACTTGCAGGACTGGCCACAAGGTTAAAGAAACAAGAGTTTTACAGAAGTGCATATATATTTTCAGTACCCAAGGAGAAAACAACCCCATATGGAATACAAGTATAGTGAATTTACTGCAATTTCCCTCTAATTTCCTAACCAGCTGTGGACTTTTATATCATCTTTGGGATTTTTCAAGAAACATCTTGCTTTTTAGCAAGTCATTTGCAAAGAAAAACAGTCAGACAATTTTTCCATCTCTCTTTCTTTCTACTATTGTGTTGAAGTCTGAGGAATAATCAAAAGGAAAAAAAAAATAAAGAAGGAAAAATGTGCCAGCAAGTTATTAATCTGTCTGTTGCATGTTGCCAGCAAATGGAGAGTGTCATAATTTTTTCTAATTTGGTCACCAGCACTTTCTCTTTGCAGAAAGCAGAACTGGAAAGGAAACCCCTCTGAACCTTGTCAACCTCCCAGGGCTCCTTCAGGCTCTGGAGGAGGATCTGAAGGGCTCTGCTGCACTTCTGCCAAGCTGCCGAAGTGCAAAGGTCGCTCTGCTCTCCCTTGGGACTCATCTGTTTCCATCACGTATACAGACAAGGCAGAGGAGTCGTTCAGCTTCAGACAAGCAGAGGGAGGCCTGGGGAAAAGAAACATTTAAAAAAAAGAAAAATAAAAGCTTGAGGCTGTCTTCAGAAACGGGTGCACCGGTCTGGAGGCACACCGACAGGCAGCCCGGGTATTAACAAAGTCCATCCAGTTGTGCATCTGACAGTGTGTTTATACGGGCCATGATGCTGGGTGTGCTGTCGGTGGACCACACTTGCAGAAATGGCTTCTTTGTCTTGGTCCCTTTGTGCATCTTTCATTGAGGGAACCCCATCAGTCTGTGCAATTCACCCCCTGGCAGCCCGTTCTGGCAGTGCTGGAGGCTGTGATTGCCGGCAGTGTCTCAACAGGGGTAGGTTTAGCCCCAGTCATGGGCAGTGCAGACTTGCAGGGATCAGAAGTGCCTTGACTAGGTGTTCTTATCTGAATGCGGATGTTACTGCAGCCACCAGAAAGATATTTCCTGACTGACAAAGTGGCAGAAAATGCTGAGGTTCTTCTCCCTTCTCCTCAATACAAGAGCCTAAAGACATTCTGGGCTACCTTACTGTATTTGAATAGTTCTGTCATTTTTTCCCCAATAAAAGCTTTCACACAGTAAGCATGAAAATTGTGGTTTTTTTAATTTTTTTTCTTCTGCAGAAAACATAGATTCTTACCCCAAGCCTAAGACTTACAAACCATCTTCAAAATATAGCATCAGGTTTTGTCTGAAATTGTAAAACTAATTTTTCCTTCGATCTCTCTTCAAGCTCTGGAGCTAGAGTTAGTGTTTTATGAAACTCAAGACCCTCCCCTAATCCCTGACTGGAAGACCTAAACATACATCCGTAATGTCTTTGCCAGGAAGGGCTATTTTCCTAGGAGGCCACACAAGACAAGCCGATAAGCTTGATGTGAGCTGCCAGCATGGGCATCTGATAGGACTGCAGAAGCAAAAAGGTGGACTTGACTTGTGGCTTAAACACGTCTTCACTGTGTGGTCTCCAGGATGTTTACATTCATACATATATAGCCATATAAATCACAGAGCTACGAATGCCATGTGCCGTTGTTCTCAATCCTTGGAAAAGGATGCTGGATCAACTAATAAAATGTGTTTTTAGTTTCAATAAACTTTATTCCCTTATTTATCATGTCCTGCAGCAAAATTTCTTGCTGTTTGAAGGAAAAAGCACTGATTTCTTCAAAAGAAGGTCAATGGCTTTTCATGCAGCTTGAATCTGTTCTTGTTGTTTAAATACAGACAAAATATATGGCTGCTTGCATTTCTAAGTTGTGCAAGAATTCTGGCTAATAAAAGGCTATGGGTCTGTTTGCAACTATCAAAAATATCCCTATTAGTTCCCTACTTGGAAAATAGCAAGGAAAATACCCCGTTCCTCTTTTTGGTAAACCACATCCCTTTGCTAAAAAAAGTGTTGACAAGACGTTTGTTTGAGATGCATCTGAAATTAGAAAACAACGGTCTTGAGGAGTACTTTTATGTTTGTAATAGGAGGTCTCTTCTAAAACCAAAAAATTACTTAAACATGCTCCAAACCTAGAAGACTATTCTCTATGCATCTCAAACAATGGATTAGTTACAATTTCTGCTTCTGTAATGTTTTTTCTGTTAGATACATAGTTTGCTTCTTCCCACTAATGCACTTGACATATTGAATGTTTTATAAATTAGATATTATAAGTTATGAACTATAAAGATGCCCATATTAGCCTTGAAGAAGCCAGCTAGGATATCAGAAACAATCTAGCTCTGACAGCACAGAGCTCATTGCAGGCTGAATTAGTTTCCCAAGAAACAAGACAAATTATTCAAAGATAAAAGAAATGTTTTGTATCGCTTCTGGTACCTAAACAAACTATTAAAAGCAAGCAGAGGCAACTCTATGTTGCTGTCGACCATGTGAGCATCTATATCTTTAAGGCAAAAGACAGTTCTGGGTTAAGAAAATTTGCTTTCTTATTTTTTCAGTAAATCACTTTCTCATCTTGAGGAAAACTGTGCCTCCATTCTCTTCTATAAAGACATTGAACTCCTTTGTAATGATCAGCCATATAAGAAACATTTTTCTTTAGTAGGAACTATTATTGCTTGATTATTTTGCTAAAGGTTTTGAAAAGACAGGTCTGAGGTACGCCTGCAATTGGTCAGCCTCCTTTCCTATATTCATCTAACATCTGCCCTAAAAGCATGGACAGGGAGAGCGAGAAGACAGCCTGTTCTATTATTGCTGGCCAGGAGATTCTTTTCCCTATGTAAAGGGGATTTGCAAAGTATCCAGTATCTTCTCAGAGCGGCAAGTAAAAGGATGAGAGGCAACAAGTTGCCAGAGGAAAATTCAAACTGGGCATAAGGGAAAAGTTTTTCACCTTGAGTGTGGCTCAGCACTGGAGCAGGTGCCCAGAAAATCCTATCCTTGGGGTTTGCAACAATGTCCTGGGCATCAGGCCCTGGACAACACGACAGAGCTTGGAGGTCAGCTCTGCTATGGGGAGGGTACTGGTCTAGGTGACCTCCAGAGGTCTCTTCCAACTAAATTTTGCTAAGAATTTATAATAATAAAGCTGTAGAGTGAACCAAATTAGTAATTTGAAACTCAGTAATGCTAAAAAGTTCTGAATATTGTAAACACTGTTTTGAGGGGAGGCCTTTTCTTTACGTCCCTCACCTCAGGCCTTGTCCTATCTTCTCTGTTAAGTTTAACTTCTAAGCCTTAGGTACCACGTATTATCGTTTATGATCCTATAATACAGTTTCTGACAGGATGTAGACAGATAGTGCGGGAGCAGCTGCCATCCTCTGTTGGCCTTGGCCAACTGCTGCATTTGTGCTCAGACAGGTAGAAATTCCCCAGGGTTCATCAAATATCCAGAGGGAAAGGCTGACAGCAGAACTAACACTCGGGCAACAGCTTTTTTTCATTCTGACCCACTGAAGTCAATGGGGTTTTTGCCCCACACAGGGGACCTGGAACAGACCCAGCATCCCAGCACCACCGTGTCCATGCCAGTGAAAGCTGATACAGGGTGAGGGAAGAGGTAGGCGTTATCCTGAGCCTTTCTTCTTCAGATTTCCTATGTTCCAGGAGCTGCTTTTTGAACAGGTATTTACCCTCTTAGAGAGTTTGTTCCTCTTGCAAGCTTGCCTTTCACACAGCTTTACCGTGAGAAAACAGTAAGCACTCCAATAAGTATGTTGGTGTAGCTAAACAGGAATTTCCCAAAGCGTTCGATGGTGCAACACGAAAACCTCCAGTGTCTGGCAGTGCTCGGAGTGAATTCCTTCGACTCCTTTCTGCAACGCACACCCCGATACCTGGTGCAGTGCCCGCTGCCCTGCGAAGCGACGCGGGATGCGGGATGCGGGATGCTGGATGCGGGATGCGGGGGCGCGGGGAGCGGAGCCGCTCTCGCCGCGGAGCCACGGCGGGGCGCGGTTGCGCGGGGAACGGCGGCTCGGCGCTCCGCACGCCCGCCCCCTCCGAGGGGGAGGCATGTGATCCCTTCCTTTTTTTTTTTTTTTTTTTTTATTGCTATGGAAACAGACCAAAGCAAAGGGTAAATAGACGGACAATAGCAAAAGACAATTTTAATTTTCATCCCCGCTTAAATGTCACACGTTTTTTAACGCGCCGCTGCTGTAACCGGAGCCTGCATCTGCAGCCCGACGCGGTGAGCCGGTCTCCGAAGCCTGAGGAATACAAGTCCCTCATTATTGCCAAGTGGGATCAGAGCACGTAGGTCTGTTTAGACACTGCGATGCATTGTAAGAGGCCTCTCTTCAGGGATAGCCATAAAAGCCTCCTTTTTCCCCCCGGTTAAAAAAGAGCAGCTGTATTCTTCTAACGTGGACAACGCCGAAGACTGCCTGTCGCTGCCGCACAGAGACTCTCTCGGTCAGGCGTGAAAAAGCAAACTTCATTTTAGAGTCGGAACAGGGTTTCCCAGTGCAGGCTTATGCTTTGGTGGGAGCTGCGCTAGCTCCTGCACACGTGGCTTGGGAAAACTGGTGGGGAAGGTTTCTGAGGCTGTGTACTGCTGACACTCGAGGCGTCTGACAAACGTTTTGGCAGCTCTAAACTGGCTTTGCAGTATAAGCCTGAGCAGTCTCATAGATTAGGGTGTTTCAGGCTATTAATTACCTGCTAATGGCTGCTCCAAATACCTTTGACATTAACTTAAGACCATAGCTATTGCTTGTTAAACAGGAGAGAGAGGTCACCTTTTGGTGCCAGCACTCCCTAATTTTGTAGCTGTGGCTCAGCCTAGTTTTCCCTCTTCAAAGCCAGTGACAAAGCGCTCAATCAGTGATATAGATAAACAGAACCGAACTTGTTATTTTATAGGTACATGAGCAGCGTCTCACTAATCATTGAGTGTTACAGATGTGAACAGGGTGCTCTAAACTGTTTACCAGCTGGTTCTTGGAAAAAAGACTTCCTGGATGACTTTCCTACTGAGATATGCTGCCCCTCCTTGTAAATCCCTTGGCAGTTCCTGCTTCCCAGCAAGAGCAAATTCCCCATTCACATACAGGATCTCTCCTAGAATTGCCGCTGGAGTTGCTAGAAGAGCTCCGGTCGGGCGGGTGGAAGATATTGATTGCTCCGTGCAATTTCCCAGCACCAGCCTGCTCATGGCACACGCAGCATCTAGAAATGCAAGCCCCGCTCTCGGTGACAGAGCAAACCCCAGGAACACGTGGACTGCTCTGCTGCATCTGGAGCCAGGGGTGACCTTTCCTGAAAAGAGGGATCTGCTTTGAGTCTGGCTGGGAGTCAGCGTACTGCTGGATTTCTGTTAATTGTATTAATTGCGGCAGTCTCCCCCTCACACTGCTTTACTTGGAAACCTGTATGTGGCAGTTTTTAAAGCTCACAGACAGAAATCTTGGCATGTGAAGGCTGAATCGTCTGGTTGGATTTGGGAAGGGGGAGGAATAGGACAGGAGGGACTGACCAGCTGGGCTACTTTCGGCGCAGTCAGGAAAGCCAGAGTCGCTTCTGATGGTTTCCAGTATCGCAGTGCGGTGTTTCACAGGCATTCTTGCTGCTTCTTAAATATTTCACATACATCTGAAGTAAGACAAAAAGGAGGAGAAAAAAAGCCAACAACCCACATGTGGTTGTATCTCGAGGAGCAATCTTGTGTTGGCATGGAGAGGATCTAGATGGTTTAAGCAGTCTTTTTGTCTTCAGAACCTTATAGTTCTGCATTAATTTGCAAAGGCACATCTTAGATTCACAGTAAGCAAATCTGGTGCTATGCGCTAACATCCCTCTTACACTGTATTCATGTGAATGAGAGTGCACATTCTGACTATTATTTATCATAATACATAACAGTTTGGCCAAATGCCTTCTTCATTTATGGTTTCCTGGTTTGGAAAGCATGCAGTTATTCCCAGACATTCCCAGTAGGAAAAATCATATGGAAAGTTACTGCAAAAAGAGGTTCTGGATTAAAAGACCCGCCCCATTCTCCAGAGCTGTGTTGTGAGACAGCAATTTTCTCTCTCGCAGACTCACTTATGACTTATAAGAAAAAATATTGAAGGATATTTTGCTATCAAGGGACAGCAACTTCTTCCCAGGATTGCGAGGATTTTAGGAGATCATCCAGAAGCCATGTTTGCGATTAATATTAGTAAGAATAGCAGTTGATTTTAATGCCTCAGTATAGAATCAGGAATCCTTCTTGTAGTCTACTGTATGTTTTTTTGTGTTGGGTTTGTTTTTCTGGAAAATCATATTGCAGTATTTACTATGAATCAAAAAAAAAAAAATCATCTAGCATTGCTGTCCTGATTATATACGAGGTTGAATGCCTGGTTAAATACCAGATGAGCCCAGCTGTTTCAAAACATATTAATCCACTTTTTACCAAGATCCCCACATCTTAACCAAGTGAATGAAGGAGCTGAACTTAGCAGAGGCAGACTGATGTTCCCTTACCCCTCAGGGAATCTCCATTTGTGTATGTACTGTGACTGCAGGCTCTTTAGATATTTATTTAGATCTCTCATACAAAATGCCCCTCTCTCTTTCTCTCTCTGTCAAACAAATCTCTGCTTTTAGAGCATAAAAATATGTCTGTAGGTTAAACCCTGTGTTCCTGGGAAAAGAAACTGTGTATATACCTCAGAAAGATTTTGGCAAGTAACTGAAATCTTTCAAATAAGGAACTGAATTGAGCAAAATCCCTTGCTAACGTAAACTGAGCTCTCTGGAGGTCAGTAGAGGAACAGGGACCTCCTGCAGCCGAGAGTCTGTGCAGTGCTCCCAAGACCTCTGAAAACTCATTCAGGCAAATGGAAAAAAAGTCTTCCCTGAAAGTGCTCCTCACCCTCCAGCTCCTTACTTTTATCAGGAGCTCTGGCAGCATGGAAACCTCAAACTGGTGGAAGCAGAACACAGGTATCGGAATGGATCCCCTACCTCTAGGGGGTCATACCAGCTGCCCCTTCACTCTCTGCTTGCCTCTAAGACAGCAGGATCAGATTTGATAAATTAGAAGGAGAAAGGCATACCTTTCGGTTTGACTTGGTTTAGGCTTCTGGGAGACATTTGACTATCATGGGCATACCCACTCCACAGTACTTCTCTTAGCCCAGTCATTGCCACATCAGCATCGTATTGTCTCATTTGTACAGTTGTGCTTGTAGTGCCTATTGTCTTTCATTTATTTCCTTTTATGTCCCTTCAATTCTTCTAATTTCTTCTGAAGCAGCTGTTTGAATAATTACTCAACACAGGCATATAAATCTACAGGTTGACCTTAGCTCTACTTCATTCCGTATTTTTAGGTATTTTTTTCTCACAGAAATGACAACATTCTAATAAATTACCATGTATTTTCAGCACGGCAGTGCTGTTGTCTGTCTGGAGTTTGCCCTCTGCGTCTTCAGGAATGGGGGTGTGCAAGGATGCTGTTGCTGCTGGTATATGCTTTACCCTTCCCTGGCTCTTTCTAGGCAATTATGTTTGTAAAGGGCTTTTTATTTTTGATTTATTATTTTTGTTTGCATCGACAGATATTTTGGACTCTTCTGCCACAGCAAGTTAAAACGAAAGGTTCCTCCAGTAGTCTGTCAGTTTGTTTCCAAAAGTTTGGCTGTGTCTCTACAAAGTAATTATTTTTGCTGGCATCCAGCTACCTTTGCTAGTTTTCAGATGGACTTGATGTCTCTTTCTCTCGGCATGGGGGCTTTTGAATGCCTGCCATTGCAAGATTTTGTTGTTGTTGTCGTTGCTACTTCTGCCTTTCATCTGGTGCAGCATCCTCGCAGACCTCTGAAATCTTGCACTACCGAAATCCCAAATTGGCCCTCTCGTGTTTCCTGCTTTTGCAAATTGTGGCTCCGTAGATAGCAATTTCACAAATTGTTTTTGTCACTTTTGATGTTTTCATGTCTGGAGGATGGCATCAAGTACCAGGAAACTTCTATAAAAAACTGAAATCGGTATCCTGTCAGAATTTGTCACAGATAACGGGCAAATACACTTTTGCATTGGTCCCTTTGTTTGCCTGCTCCAAAAGGCTTTAGTCTGTGTGTACCATAACAAAGCATCCCTCTTTGAGGACCAAACTGATAACCAGCTGCCATCAGTTCTAGTTTTCAGTTACTAAAAACCTGCTACCATATATATATATATGTATACATAGATGGAATATATATACACACAGATAAAAAAGCAAATATTTCATCTCTCTTGCTGCAGCTACTTGTCTTTTCCCATTTAGCAAAGCTCCCCCCTACCACCTGCAACCTTTGTTGACTGCAGGAGGGTGAGACACCTCATTTCAGGGGTATCTGGAAGGGGTTTTTTGTGCACAACCCTGTTAGCTTCATTCTTCCGCTTGTTGAAATTTTCAGCCTCTCAGTGTTTGTGATTTTGAAGCACCAGCGGGCTCAGCCATGTATGATGACACACAGACTGAATATTAATCAGCATCTCATTCAGGCTGAGGTGACCTACAGCTGCTTTGCTGTGGGCATCTGCCACACTATGCTGGAGGCAGTTTGCTTCAGTCCTTTCAAGCCCCTTGATAAAATGACAGCCAGCTCTTAAGAGCTACATCTATATAAGAAAATAAAGCAATGCCAATGAACGCTCCCAGGCACCGGAGCTTGACTGTCTATACCACTAAATTCCACGTTTAATTCACTAGGTGGGACGCAGTGGCTCTGAATGCCCACCCCTTGCAGTCCTACCACCCCTGGCTCCAACTTCTGCTCTTCCTCCCCGGCCCCTTCGTCAGACGTGGCTGCTCTTCATCAGCACGGCCAGCTGTGGGTCCAGCACAGCTCCTGACGTCCTCACTGCCACTGCCCCGGCTTTTGTTAATCAGACAGCTGAAAATTTAACACCCAGCCTGCTGAAAGTAGCCTGCTGATTTCAGAGGGAGCAGGATGTTGCCCTAACCATTTGATTATTCACTTCGTGTCATATTTTTATTTTTTAACAAAGGTGTTTACTTTTCAAACAAAGATCATTGGTTGAGCCATGGCAACTATAGTGTCTGTGTAGCCAGCAAACACTTAATATGTGAGTGGGTGGTTTGGATGGCCTTGAATACATAATTAAATTTGTTTTTCCTTTCAGCTCCCTGTGGTGTGTTATTTTTTTATATTTAAAAGTTATCCCATCTTGAAGACAACTGTTTTTTATTATTAAAAGGACAGCTTAAATGCATTTAACAAAAGCAAGTCTCATTCCTTTTATGTCTCAATCTTTTTTCCAATTAAAGAAAAAGTCCTTTAGTGCCTCTGATCAACTTCCTATAGCCAAAACATTTCTCTAAACATTTTCTAAAGGTCTGGATGCTTTGTATACTTAATGGAATAAGCTCCACATTTCCTGATCCTTAAAATATTCAACATTAGCTTGTATGTTTGAGGATTTGGAGTGTTTCGCCAGCTGTAGAAAGAAGAAGCTCCTGCTTCTGGTGCAGGTGAAAGGGAACAATAAATAAAGGACCATCCTTGGGATAAGCTGAACTTCTGCAGTCCCCGTGGGATGCACCAGGGCCTTTGAACCATGGCTCATCAGCACGAATGGAGCCCCGTGAGTTTCTGCAGTGGCAGCCCAGTGGACTGTGTGGGAATTCAAAGTCTGTCAAATTGGGTAGATGGCTCAAAACAGACAGGTGGAAATTCTGCAAGAACAAGTGTGACATGGACACTTTGGGGCGGTGATCAAACGCACAAATGCAGAGCTGGAATAATTGGCAATGAAAGCAGTACAGCAAAGTGAGTTTGGAGATTATGTTAGAGCTAAAATGAAATAAGACTAGAATTTTTTATTTGCTTATGAAACAACACCTTTCGTGTTCTGATGACTTCTCTGTGCTTGTTACCTAGGTGTCATTTGAATCATAGAATCACAAAATGGTTTGGCTTGGAAAGAACTTTCAAAGATCATCTAGTTCAAGCCCCCTGCCATGGGCAGGGACATCTTGCACTAGACCAGGTTGCTCAAAGCCCCATCCAACCTGACCTTGAACTCTTCCAGGGATGAGGCATCCGCAACTTCCCTGGGCAACCTGTTCCAGTGTCTCACCACTCTCATTGTAAAAACAATCTTTCCTTATGTCCAATCCTACCTCCTTTCAGTTTACAACCATTGTCCCTTGTCCTCTCACTACAGGCCTTGATAAAAAGTTTTTCTCTGCCTTTCTTGTAAGTTGCTTTTTTCTATTGAAAGGTCACAACAAGGTCTCCCTGGAGCCTTCTCTCCTCCAGGCTGAACAACCCCAACTCTCTCAGCCTGTCCTCATAGCAGAGGTGTTCCAGGAGTGTTACAGCAAGGTTTAGATAGCGTACCTAAGCTGGTGAAGCTCAAGCCTGGTGCATCTGTGATAAGGAATATAGAGCACGTACACGGAAAGTCTGAAGAAACCGTGTTTGTTTAATACCTAAAAAAAGAAGGTTGAGGAAAACACGGCACACTGCTTATATGTTGCTATAGGGAGGACAAGGAATCATTGTTATCTGTGTACAGTAGGGAAGAGAATAAGTCTATTTATATTCCAAAGTTTTATATTGGAAAGAAGAAAACTTTAAATATATAAGGCCTCTGAAACAGTGGATGGCAAGTTATGTGTGCAAACATTTCACTAAATGTTTTCAAGAACTGGCAGATGACCCTCTTCTGGGAAGGGCTTAGTCTGCTTGATCCTGCCTTGGTGCAGGTTATTATTGGTCTAGATTTTTTTTGGTGTGTGCTTCCTTTTAGCCACACAGTTCTGTAATGTACATGTTCCATGGACAATCTGGGAGAAATTAGGGTTGAATCCAAACAATCAGGCTGGGACTGATACTCATGTCTAGATGAAACAACCTAAATATGAAGACGGAAACTCAACTAAGCAGCTACTATTAAAAAAGGACTATAAATAAATTGCCTAGCATTTGAGACAGTCCCATTACTGTGGGAAACCATGAAAGAATAGTTATTTTTAACTCTCCTGTTGGCTTTGCCATGGCAGTTGATCTGGTGATTTATTGAAACACGTTTGTAATGATTTCACTAATACACACAAGACATGATGAAAAATGCCGTGTTTAATGAATTTTATGAGATTCATAACAAACTGCAGACAGTAAAAGCCTGCTGTCATTTTTAAATTCTATGGAACAAGAAAATTTTAATTTTAAAAGCAGGAAGCTAAATTCTAAGAAGTGTTCCCTCTTTGATTTCCCATTAAATCAAGGCAGACATAATCATTTTAAAAGGTTCTATAATTAAATATTAGTCTATTGTAGTCAAAGAAATTGAAAGTCGGTTGGGATAAAACAAAAACAGGCAACTATCTGGAATCTGTTGTTCACTGTCTCTTGGTCTTTGCCAAGCATGCTTTCTTTCACATGGCTTTTGTGTTTGGTTAAAATTAGTTCTCACATAACCAAATAATATTATGACAGAAAGGAATAAAATCAGCAACTGCAATGTTCTCTTTCTGGAATGTCATGTTATGCTGTAGGAGGTATTTAGTTTTAAATTTTAAGAGCCAGTTACTGTTGTTCAAAAAACTCCATTAATTATTTCTTTGCACTAAGAGTCTTTGCCCATTTTGGTCCAAGTCAAAGTCTACACAACTAACTTACTCTGCTAATTGCCCAGCCATTTGCTCATCTCCATTAAAATGGCTCAATACTCAGATAAAAATAGATACAAGTGGGCAACACTTTTAAGGTTTGGAGTTTTTTTTCTTTGCGTGCTTAACAGTGGGCTTTTGAGCTTTTCCGAGTAAGAAGAAAAGAAGCTTGAATCTCCAGTGACTGGCTTACTATAGCTTTAATTCAAATCTGAATCTCCCATTAAGGTCATCTCTGTAGTGGTTTGAAGTTTTCCTATTCGTTAACCTCTGCATTGAACTGAATATTCCTTAGATTCCCTAATTAGTTACAGTTGGAGCTTTAGTGACTTTCAAGACTTTCCTCTTTGAGCTAGAAAGAAAAAGGTTCAAACAATGGTCAGGAAACCCTAAAACCTCTTATCTCTCAGCAGTTCGATTAGACAAGAAGAGTACTGTCTTGATGGATTGAAAGTGCTCTGCACCAGATAAGAAGAGGAATGATAAGAACATTAGAGGTCTCCTTTTTTTTACAGAAGAAAAGACTGCTTTCCTTTTAAGCACTATCTTTTCTTCATTTACACATTGCAGGATAAACAGGATGTGTTTGCAATTAATATTTCTGCTTACACGCTTGTTGTGCCTCAATTTTTTAATGAATACAACAGAAGGATATAAGAATAAATGATTATTGAAGTAGCTGAAGCTTACTAAACTCCTTATTACATGTTGTGCAGCCCTAGCAATGCTGGAAAATAAGGTAGAAAAAATGATGTTATAAAAATAAGCAAAAACCGTATTTGTTCCCTGTATTTACTTTCAGATAGCATTAAAAAGTAAATATAGGTGTGAGAAAGACATTAACTGCCCTGGAAAGATGGTCGTGTAAATGTTCTGCTTATTTTGCTCCGTTCACTGGGCTGGTTGTTGCTTTTCTTCCAATTGCTTTCCATTAACCACTTTGGTTCTAAAAGACCTTAGAAGGAAATTGTTTACAGATATTTTCCTTTGCTCTGACAGAAATATGAAGCCATTTTCAATCAGCTCCCTCCCGTCCCGCATTTGTGGCCCAGCCATTTCCCTGTTTCAGTCAATCAGGATGTAGCCATCGACTTAAACTGGAGCAGATGAAGATCTTTACCTAGCAGTGGCTAAAAAGCCAGAGCGCTGAATGTTTTCTATAAGCCAAAGGGTATTTTAATAGCTTAGCTTTTTTTTTGTAGCTGATTAACTTTGTCTTCCAGTGCCGATATAGCAAAAAAGACCTTATAGGACTCCTTTTAAGGAGCCTCAGGGCTGCATTTGTTCTCAGGAGCACTTTGGACTCTTTGCATTATATATTTCCACTCAGAATTTTCCTAAGATCTCATAGTCATAGCCCAGTGTACACCATGTAAAAGGCAAAAGCATCCTGATACAGTATATAATGCTCTTAGCCATATGGGATTTTTTTTTTTCCTGGTCATTGTTTAAGAGCTACTCTTTGGAGATTTCTGTAGCAGTTTTTATGGGAATCTATTTATCATTACATGATGTTAATTCAGATGTTTTCATTGAGCCTACATACTTCTTGCCTCTACATTTATAATTGCACAAATTTATGATGCTATAAAGTTCAGAAACTCGAGCAATCTAGTACAAATGATATTTGGGCCAAAGTAGCAGATTGTAGCCATCATTTCTAGTAGCTTTTCCTATAACTTTAAACAAACTAACCCGAACAGCTGAGATGGTCTGGGTTCCATAATATCAAACTATTTACACATGAACAAAGGCAACTTGAAAGCTCAGAAAGATAGGCCTATTAAGAGGAAATGGACTAAACTGTAAGCTTGATTCTACAATCACATCTTAATTATGTTTCACTCATCAGTTACTGCTGGCCTTTGATGAATCCTTCTGGTTTGCACGCATGTCTGTCTTTGCTTGCAGAAGAGCTAGTGGGAAATCATCAAAACCTTTCAGGGGAAATCTGGCTCTGCTGAAGTAGATGGCAAGACTCTCTCATGCTTCAGCAGAATCAAGTCTTCAGTCTGGGATCCTGCCCACAGGCAATTGTAACAACAAAACAGGAAAAACAGTTTGGCTAATGAGAGATGGAGAGGAAGGAGCTGGAGAAGATTTCTGGGAGGCAGTGGAAGAGAAGCGGCAAAGATGAGGGTGAGGAGGCAGAAGAGCTCAGGAGAAGGCAGAGCATGGAGCAGGGGCAACAAGAGAGCAGTAAGAGGAGGCAAGGATGTGAATAACTGAGAGTGGAGCTGAAATAAGGGGCACTGCTTTTCAAACCAAATAGAGTGTTTTAAATCAGTTCCCTAAAGGGAGAGAATGACTGCGGTGTGATGAGTGAGCTGAAAGGGTTAAAAGCCTTCAGAAAGAAAACAGGCATCAAAGATCTTACTCTGTATTTAGGCCCAAATCAGCCCTGCCAGAACAGTTCATCCCACCTCTGGCCTGCTCCCAGGGAATCTTTTCCTTCATAACACTCACAGCTGGACTAGGGTTGGGCCACAAGGCAGATGAACAGAAAAGGACATTCTGTAGGACAGTGCCTACGGGACCCCACAGCCTATGGCACATGGTCACAGAATCACAGAATCACAGGGGTTGGAAGGGACCTCTGGAGATCATCTAGTCCAATCCCCCTGCCAGAGCAGGGACACCTAGAGCAGGTTGCACAGGATGGCATCCAGGTGGGTTTGGAATGTCTCCAGAGATGGAGACTCCACCACCTCTCTGGGCAGCCTGTGCCAGTGCTCTGCCACCCTCAAAGTAAAGAAGTTCCTCCTCAGGTTTAGATGGGACTTCCTATGTTGAAGTTTGTGCCCATTACCTCTTGTCCTATCTCTGGGCACCACTGCAAAAAGACTGGTGCCATCATCTCGCCACGCTCCCTTTAAGTATTTATAGGCATTGATGAGATCCCCCCTCAGTCCTCTCTTCTCCAGACTAAAAAGATCCAAGTCCCTCAGCCTTTCCTCATAAGAAAGATGTTCCTGTCCCCTAATCATCTTTGTAGCCCTCTGCTGTACCCTCTCCAGCAGTTCCCTGTCCTTCTTGAACTGGGGAGCCCAGAACTGAACATAATACTCCAGATGCGGCCTCACCAGGGCAGAGTACAAGGGGAGGATAACCTCCCGCGACCTGCTTGCCACACACCTCTTGATCCACCTCAGGATGCCATTGGCCTTCTTGGCCACAAGGGCACATTGCTGGCTCATGGTCATCCTGTTGTCCACCAGGACTCCCAGGTCCCTTTCCACAGAGCTGCTTTCCAGCAGGTCAGCCCCTAATCTGTACTGGTGCATGGGGTTATTCCTCCCCAGGTGCAGTACCCTACACTTGCCCTTGTTGAACTTCATGAGGTTTCTCTCTGCCCAACTCTCCAGCCTGTCCAGGTCACGCTGAATGGCAGCACAGCCTTCCGGTGTGTCAGCCACCCCTCCCAGTTTTGTGTCATCAGCAACTTGCTGATGGTACACTCTGTCCCCATGGTCCACCACGTCCTGTGACCAAAATGTCATCTTCTCATATAAAGAGGCAAGAGAAGAGTGGAATTGGGGGCCCACATGTCTGTGACACAACTGTTGTAAGACAAAAAGCACCTGCATGGTGGATGTGAAATAGATGCATCTCTGATCATATGAGAGAAGAGGGGCTTCTCTGCAAGCTGCTGTGAAGACTTTCTGCAATGGCAACAAGTACGACAGCACGGACTGGTCTTTAAAACCAGACATTTAGGCTATAACTGTCACACTAAGTGACACGGGCTTGGGGCTGTCCTTGGACATTGAGGCCAGCTGGTGTGCAATGGCTTGCACTTCTATCTTCCAAAACCTACATACGAGCTTATGAAAGAGAGCCAAAGAGAATCTCCTGTCTCCCAAAGCAAAGAAAGTTCTGCACCCAGACTGGGTCAGCAGTGCTCCCAGGCCTGTGCTAGCTCCTCTGATTATTGCTCACTTGGGAAAAAGCTAGCTGGCCAGGCCAAAACCTTGCCAGGAACTAGTCTACAGGCTGAGCAGCCTAGATGGTTGAATTGCTAACTGCTTGGTGCTAGTTAACTCCCCATTACAGAAACGTTAATGCTGTTTTTCCTCTGGGGTATTCTTATTGATTTACTTTGACATGTGAGAAAGATCATTCACAGGTTATTTTAAGTATGTGTAGCTTCAGTAAAATAGGAACCTGGGCAATTAGTTCAGAAGCAGCATCTTTTTGTATTTCAGGACCCCAAATCAGAGTGTGAGAAAGAATCACATTTCTAAAAGGCATAGAGGGAGGTTCTCCAGGGTCTGGACCACTTCGTAGGACCCAAGGCTTGAGAGCTTGCCATAGTGATACTCTTTATTGGAGTCACCAGGACGCATGTACTGTCCATTCTGTGTGAGGTGTTAGCTTAGACCTGCACAGACACCAGGATGCAGCAATCAGCTCCGAAGGTGACTTCAGGAACACAAATTTTCCCCATTGCTTCCATCAGGTGCCAGAGAAATCCTTGGTTTAGCTGGCTCCGCATTCACAGCTGGAGAGATGGCAATTACCTTCCTTCCTTGGCTGCCATCCAACACTAAGTCAGATGGAGGACTAAGAAATACCACTTTGTACACACTCCTGTTACTGCCTTTCCATTCACAAATGTAAAAACATCCTTGATTTTTTCTGACAAAGATGTAAACAAGGAGACTAGCTGGCCCAGGGGATCTGTAATAGGATACAGGGCCTTTCACCTCTCTCTTACGAACAAAACACCATTCCCCTCTGATGCACGTTCGGTGGCTTGTGAGAAGAGAGCTGGTGGTCTGAATGCAGTGTCATGTGTCTGCATCAGGAAACCACTCGATTTGGGACTAATTAACCTCTTTGCCAGCAGCCCCCACAGAGGGGCCAGTGATGAGCTGGTACCTCCTGTTCAGAGATAAGACTTGCTGACTGTGCGAGGGAAACTGGTTGAGCGGATGCTACTCCTGTATTTGTCCCCTGACTAGTAACCAGTCTTTAGACATCTGTAGGGAAGCTAATCACAAGCGTGGATTCACTTACAAGACTGTAATGAAAGACAGCATTGTAAATTATACTTATGTATTTTTGTAAGACGGTGCTTGGTGACTCAGATATGCAATGCAGTATCTGGCAACGCGTGTGTTGATGAGTAAAAAAGGAGCTCTAATGTAACGGTCTTTAAAATCTGACATTGCATCACCTGGCTGTCAACAGTCCTTTGCTGGCTCTGACTGCAGCACTTGGAGACCTGCTGACTGCCAGTCCCTGCGCCTGGGTGAAGGAATCAGACCCACCTTGCGCACACGTGTGTGCGAGAGGAAGGACATGTGTCTGCCCTCTGCCAACAGTGGGGCAAGCCCCCTCCACATTCCACAGGAGAACTACCTCCAGCCATAGCGTTTCTGTTCTTAGGGCTCGGAGGCTTAACTATCCATCATATGAGGAGGGGGAATTCCTAAACTCAGCAATAGTGGTAGGTTACATGGGAGCCCTTTGCTTCCAGCTGTTAAGTACATGAATAATAACTGTAAATGCTTCTCTTTATGTTATTCTGCTAAAACTGAGTACTCAGCCTCAGACTCCTGTTGATGCAGCTGTGTCTGCGAATACTCTCTGAGCTCTGCCCTGCCTTCAGACTGCTTCCACGTGGATGCAACTGCGCTGAATTTGGTTGGATTCTGGAATGCCGTATAAGTAAATATCTAAATTTAAACTGGATGTGTGACTGGTCATTTAAACTTGTGCTTATCCATACTGGGCTCTACAGCGCCCCTTGACAAGTGCATTGAAGTAGGGCCAAGTGTATTTTTATGGGCACTTTTCACTAATAATAAGTGCCTCCCCACCCCCAAAGCAACGGGAAAAAAAAAATTGTAGGATAAAATAATTGGAGAGAAATTTTCCATTAGCTGTGGTGGTGGGTCAGGCTATTGCAGCTCCTTTGCTGGTCAGTTCTGCTCTTCTGTCAGAGACTGCTACCTTGAAGACGGAGTCCAAAGAGCAGAACATGCATAAGGTCCTCAGCTACTTCAGCAGATGATCTGATGGCTTAGCTCCAACCACCTCCTGCAGAAGTTCAAACTGAGCTCTCAGGGTTGAATGAGCTGTGGGGGAGAGTGGAGTAATATCTTGAGCTACATCATCTGTTCACTAAATGAATGTAACTATACCCTGAATTCATCGGAAACTCAAAGAAAAACATTGCGCTAAGAAGGAAGCAAAAATAGACTGAATATTGTGACTAAGTCTGGGATTGCAGCTCCTCTGTGGGTCCAGTTCCAATACATCCTCCCATTATTCCCCTCCTTCCTTCCCTGGTCACAGCAGGAATTTGCCCTCATTTATCCAGATGTCAGGTCTTTTCTTCTGTTGCATGCAAGAAAACAGCAAAGACGACGTAGCACTGGGCACACTAATGTGCAGAGGTAAGCAAGACCTTTCATCAAACCCAGAAAGAGGTTGGTAACGAAAGTGGCTGACATAGGAGTTTTCAGACTGTGGCTCATCAGACGCAGGACATAGCTGTTTTCTGCTTTTAATGGTGGGAGTGAGCACTGGGTGGACGCATTACATGATTACTGATGGACCAAATGCACTGAAAAAATAAAAGTCAGCTGACCATCTGGTCATATAAGCTGATTCAACCCATTTCCTCTAGAACCTTGAAATGGTGCAGCCAAAGGGTCTCCCAAGGCATCAACATCCTCTGTGCAGGCTCTGCAAGTTCTTCTAGTTTTCCTCATCTGATGGAAGTAGACAACCCAAAACACTGTGAGAACAGGACCCATTGGGCTGCCAGCTGCCTGACTGGGAACATGGGATATTAAAACCCCCTAAAAATCCCAGTCCTCTAGAGATTTCTATCTCTTTTTTTTTTTACATAAGTCATTCAAGTCAATTAGGTTCCTAACCATCTGTTTCTCTTAATAAGCCTGACATTCGGGCTCTTTCATATTTATTTAGTCTGAGCTCTTTATTACTACTACTCTAGCCACACTATAGACATCAGCAACTTGCTTTAAGCAAATAAAATAAACATTTGTGGATATTTTAATTGCAGTAAAGCCCCCTGTGTTCTTCATCATTTTTTGGAAAGCAACAAAGCCAGAAGACTAAGGATCAGATCTGAGAAAGTTTTAACAAGCCAAGTCCAAGAATGCACCCTTTGGTGGTCACTTATGCATGGCAATACTTAAAACTCACTGAGGACCCCCCTGCTCAGCTTGAATGTGGAATGTTTCATACTAAACACTCTGGGAAAGAACCTCCTCTCTTTGTTTGCCCTGAGGTCCTGTATTCTTGTTTGCATCAAGGCACAGATCCCACTGAAAAGTGGAGGGGACCTTACCTACTCAGATGGTTTAGGTACTTTCTTGTAGACAAGCCATGGATTTGAGTCCCTTCAACCTAAACTGCTTAATGGGTCACTGCCCTATTGACATAGTTGTGATATAAAAGATGGATGTAATACCAAGGTTGAAAATATCCTTGTCATGGTCCTTCAGACTTAGTGGGAGAACCACCTGACCCAGTTCAGGTGTCAGTCTTGTTTTCTAGCAAGGGACAGGGCTCTGAGCAACATGATCTAGTTGAAGATGTCCCTGGTCCTTGCAGGACTAGACGATCTTTAAAGGTCCCTTCCAACCCAAATTATTCTATGATTCTACAATTTTATGATTCTATGATTCAGTCATGCTTTTTGCATGGTGTTTCATACTGGTTACCTATAGGTGCTGGTGGGACCTCACTCTGCTGAAGTGCCTCTGTGCTGAAGGACACTGAAGATGTATTCGAAGGAAGTGGTTTAGGATGTTACCATTCTCTGCCAGTACCGTTCCTCCTCTCTGCCAATGCTTAATAAGAAAGTAAAGCTGGAAAAACAGTATCTGCTCAGATCTCAGCAATTTCAGTGAAAATTGTTTAATTTATGTTAAATTGTTTAGTTTATTTGAACATATCTTTCTGTCAAAGGAGTGGGTTTTTAATTCCAGGAATGGGACAGAGTGGAGGACTCATTCTTAAACTGCAATAGCTGGATTTGTTAACCTGTTATCTGCTCGTTATCTCTCCCCAGGTCTCTTCAAGTTTAGACTCTGAGGGTCTAGTGCCTAAATATGATATTGTAGTGCCTACTTTACCACTCCCTACAGCAAGGTCAGATAATCACCAATGTACTCCTTAATATTTCATCATCAAAATTTTCCACTAATGCAGAAAACAAGATAAGCACCATCTCTAAATTACTTGAAATGCCAGGAGAGGACATAAAAATATTTCATTCTCCTTCCCAACAGACTACACATATCTGGCCGACATTAGCTTTGTTTAGTTAGAAAGTTTCCACTGTGACTCTCTACCTGCCTTTTCAGCAGATGCCATTAATGACTCAAAGTCAAGACTCAAATCTGCTTACTGCAAACAAGGAGCAATGTCTGACAAATCAGTCACGAATGGTTAAGTTTTAGGCTCACAGCCATGAGGGCAGAATATTCTGCAAAAAACGGAGAGATTGGACACACAAGTCTGTGCCCTGCAGGATTGATTTTCCCTCGTACAGCTTGGTGTGAGCGTCACAATAGTCATGATCTCCTGCTGCTCTCAGAAGATGTGAAGGTTCGCTTTATGAAGGCATTCATAAGTTTTGGAGGTGTTCATTCATTGCCCAAGCACCGCAGTGCTTTGAGCCCTGTGTGTAACTGCCACCCATCTGTTTTGCCTCCTGTTTGTTAACACAGCTGGAAAAATTGATATGCAGGAACCCACCTCATCCCAGAAGTCTTTAAAATCTAATCGCTACTCCTGGACCTCCAGCTAAATCAATTTAAAACAATTAGGGAATGTGCAGCTAAAGCAACAAAAGCCGTAAAGCATCCTTTGGAAAGGCAATGCTAACTGGTGTGTTTCTGTGACACACAGAGATTTATTTGGATATACAGTGATGATAAGATAAAATTGTAATGGGCCTGGCGGGGGACCCAGAGGTCATGATCCCTAAATATCACTGTATTTAGCTGATCTATATCATGAGGGCTTAATGGTACCTGTTGTTTTTTTAAACAATACCTTTTGTTCTCAGTTAATGTACTTCTTGTTGGCTTTGGGCAGCAATCTAAACAGTCACAGCCACCTGATGATAAGTGTTGGCAAGGTGATAATCAGTTTGTTTGCCTTTTAATCCCTATAGTAACAGATGGATTAAAAAAAATCTTAAAGTGTGTCATAAATTACAGTTGGAGTAATAATGTTAGTTCAATTGTTTGTGACGAGAGACAAGGTAGAAACAATCTTTTACCAGACTAACTGGTACACCTGCAAACAACAGAGAAGGTTTTTGGCTCACACCCTTGTGTCTTTTGTCCCTTTTCCACTGGAAGCATGGAACCTTTTCTTTTTTCCCTCTAAAACCCCAAATAAGGACATGAAATGCTCAGGCAAAAAGACTGAAGTCCTTGCAGGACCTTACGTGCATCCCAGAGTGGACATGTTTTCTCTGCCCTGCTGGTGAGAGGTTTGGTGGAAGGGAGCTGGAGACGTGGAACCCGCGAGCAGCAGAGGGAGCTAAGGGAGCTCAGCCATGAACATGCTGTACTCAAGTGCCAGGAACAGAAGGAACTTTTCTTCTGTCTCCATGATAAGCATTTTGAACCTCTTGGCCATCAGCCAGTCCCTCCTAGATTGTCAAATCTGTTGCTGGCATAGGTTTGGTTTTCTAATGGGGGAGTTTGTTACTCTCACTATTTCACATGAACATTTCATAGAAATGAAACCTAAGGTGGAGTCGTGGTTGGTTGGCTCTTCTGAAAGAAGGATTTCTGACTGATGACAGTCTGGTGCTCTTCTTCTCATGGCTCCAGTCCTTAAGAATGAAAGGCTTTGAGCCTGGCATTGTTGTCCCAAAGCATGGAGGCTTCAGCAGTTTTTTCCGCTACTCTGCCATGGTTAATTCTCATGCTAGAACTTCATGCATGTCTCTCTGACCCCAGTTTAGAAGATGTTGGCTCCTATGTTTACTTTCTGTGTCAATTAGTGAAAGCAATTTTGCTTATTTCTTTATTGCAAGTGTGCTGGATGATTGAAACATAGAGTGCTAGAAGGCTGTGTGTGGTAGGTCCTGTCATGTATGCTGGTCATCTGGAAAGTGAAGCAGGGTTTCATGGCCCATGACTGGCTGGATACATGATATTAGGGAATGAGAGCTGGGGAATGAGAGACAGCAAATGACTTGTTAAGTGCCACCAACCATCTAATCCTTGCAAGCTTATAGCTACAGACCTGTGTTTGAACATGACTGAATTTCCTGTGACTACAGTTCAAACATCTGTACCTCACTGGTCACCCTCAACCGCAGCATAGCCAAGAGAGATCCAGTCAGTATAATCAGGAGATGGAGATGTAGAGCATTACTTGTCATATCCTAAAGAATATGTTTTGTTGTGACTCTGGAGATTGTAGGACAATGCTGACACCTTAAGTCATCTCTTTCACAGGTTCAAGCTTCCTGCTGTACATCACCTTTCCTCATACAGGAGTCATTTCAGGTCTTTCATCATCTATCTTTCCCTCTCTGTATCTTTTCCATTACACTATATCCTTTTTCTGAGCTGAGGGAACCTTCTCCGAGATAAGCGCAATTTTCATTATATGGACTAATAATGGATTTACCAGGTAGCATAATGATGTTCTCTGCTTTGATTTCTATTCCTTCTGGCAATTTCTAACATTTAATCTGCTTTTTGACGTCTACCAAAGTATTTCTGCAGAATTACCCATCATAAGCCAGAATCCCACTGCTCAGTCATAAGTCATTTCATTTTACATGCAAAGTTAGGATTGTTTTACCCTGCATTGGTTACTTGATCTTTTGGCTGCGTTGACTTTATTTCAATATTTTATCACCCGGTCACTGAGAGCTCAGTGCCACAAACAGACAACCAGCGCCAGTGTTAGTACTGCAGGACTTCCCAGCCTCTAGCCTCTGCTCCAGAAAGGCTGCTGGAGCTCCCATGTCAGCACTGTGTGGGCATCTCAAATCCTCAGGTCTCACAGGTAACGCTATGCCACTCTATTCAGGCAACTGAATTATACCTTCATTCTCTTAAGGTTCTCCCAAAATTCTCTGCAGTCAGCCTATTTTGAAAAATACTGAATCATCATCAAACTTTCTCACTGCCTTGCTCTACCAGGTCACTTATGAATATGTCCAAATCGCAAGAACTTGCTTTAGGAGTCAGTCTGGAGAGACCTGGCTATTCTGCTTGACCATTTGTAAAGGTACCAGAATATTGTTTTCCACATTTCCAGTCCTTTAAAACAAAGTAACCTCTATGCATTTTAATCAGTGGCTAAGGTTTATTGTCACAGATTCAATCCAGATTACTCCTTGATAGCGGGTGTCAGTGTCTTTTATTATATCTTACATCAGAAGATGTTCATATTTCTTTCTAGATCCCCTCTTCATTTTTTTAGGTAAATAAATCAATGCAGGGAAGGCGTGAAACTTAATTCCTATCATCGGTTGTATGGAAAGAAGTATTGGGCAATTCAGCAACATGAGCTGGAGGCTGGAGTTCCCTCACTCCAAATTTCCTAACACACAAAGTTGTCTGGCCTCTCAAGGGCACAGTGGTGTCACTCACAGTTTAAGACGTTGCTGTGTAAGACCTGCATATTTTCAGTGTTGACAGAGAACTATTTGTACAATGAGGTTTGCAGTATCAAAGAATACCTTCAATAGAAGGAAGAGCTTTTGTAAGAGTAAGCTTGTGTTTACCAAACCAGTGGAATCATTAAAAGAAAGGAAATTTAGGTGACTCAGGAAGAAAGTAATTCACTAGGCTGCCTTCCATTATTTCTTATAAATTCTCAGTTCAAATTCAGCCCTGGAGCAGGAGGCTGGATTAAATGACTTCCTGAGATGCCTTTATATTTATTTCCTGTTATGACTTTTCAAAGCTTATGAGAAATGAAGGTAGAATGAAAGGAACATTCCCCCCAGTTGTAGTTCTTCCAGGCAGTCCCTGAAATGTCTTTTTCCATGATGTATGAGTCTCCAGGTGAAGAACTGGTGGAGTCGGTACAGGTGATGATTTAATAAAAAACCCCACTATTGAATCCAAAATAATAACCACAGAAATAGTCTGAATCGCAAAACCAAGTAACTTTATTATCACAACAATACAAAATGTCATAGGCAGCCTATATAATGTGTTTCTCTAGTTCCTTTGCTAAACAATAATATGCAGCAACTTGAACTATTTATGTGAAACGTGAATAAGCATGTTGAGTGACGTACCTGGTACAAATATGATAACAGTGTACCTACTAAATAAATTAACTAAAGAAATTATCTTTTCTCCAAAAACATTTGAGGTGACAAGAAGCAATGGGCCTAAACTGCAGACTTGACAGCAGCAGTGATTTTCTAACAGTGAGGATAATTAAGAACTGGAATAGACTGCTTAGAAAAAAAGGAGAGGGGATCAGTATCAGAGAGGAGGAATATATGTGAGGAAGAACATATATATTTGAAGTTACATTGGCACGGAATGGTGGTCTAGATGACCTCTCCAAGCCCATTTAGCAGTATTTCCTGTGATGGAAGCTCAGTCTCCCACTCTTCCCTCCTTACCTCCAAACTATGATCTGTGAGGCTTCTTCATGTGGAAAACCTGACTACAAAAGTTGCAGGAAAATCTGGTGTTACTGAAGTTTGCTGTTGGACAATAGGCCATAAGCACAGTAAACACAGTCTCAAACTCCCCTGCAGCCTCCAGTGAGCCTCCAGTGGTTCTTCATGTGAGCAAACATCATCAGCCAAGGTCAGATGCAGTGGGTGTAAAAGGTTGCCTGTGTCCTCTACATGCTTAACCTTTTTTGTGATTTCTTTTCAAATGGTGTTCAGTGTTTCTGCTGACTCTGGCAGGCATAGGCATGGACCCAGGCCTTGATGATGATGTTGGCCATCTGCAGTGGAGTCTGTTCCTGTGTGTGAGAAGTCATCTGTTCCGGGAGGAACTTGCTATGACTCCTTATAGAGTTGAGAAGGTAAACTCAGGGCCCAAAACAGGCTGTTCAGGTTGGCATAAAACACTGTGTCTGGGCTCTGTTTCTGACTCTGTAGCTTGTTTACTGGATTACTTTGGGCTGATCTCTAAGCTCTCTGTACCTTGATTTTACCACCTGTAAGCTGAGGCTGGAAGTTGTGGTGATCTGTCTTATCATTTTGCAGTCTAGGAAAAGAAATGACTATGGGAGAGCTAATTCCTGCAATGCAGTAACGCTTTGAGCTCCCATACTATTGCCTAAGCGTTGTCTGCTCATAGTCTGTGGAGCATATATGGCCCATGGACCTCCCAGCAAACTGGGAGCATGTTCCCTTGATTGCCTGGTTTTCAACAGGGACAGTGAAATGTGCTCCAGCAAGACTGCTATGGTAGCAGAAATAAAAAAAACATTGGCCCTGACATCTTGCTACTCAGCTGTCCATTATGCCAGAACCAACTCTGAGAGTATTGTACATTAAATCGCACTCAAAGAGTTGCCGTCAACGAGTCGATGTCCAAGTGGTGAGCAATGACAAGTAGTGTTCCTCAGGGGTTGGTACTGGGACTGGTATTACTTAGCATCTTTGTTGGTCACATGGATGTTGGGACTGAGTGCACCCTCAGCAAGTTTGCTGATGACACCAAGCTGTGTGGAGTGGTTGAAGTGCTGGAGGGAAGGGATGCCATCCAGAGGGACCTGGACAGGCTTGAGAGGTGGGCCCGTGCCAACCTCATGAAGTTCAATAAGGCCAAGTGCAAGGTCCTGCATGCCAGTTGGGACAGTCTCATGCACAAATACAGACTGGGTGGAGAATGGGTGGAAAGCAACCCTGAGGAGAGGGACTTGGGTGTGTTGGTGGATGAGAAGCTCAACATGAGCCAGCAATGTGCGCTTGTATTTGGAAAACCCTTTAAAAAGTGATATATAACAATGTAAACTGCATTTGGCCATCATGTCAAGAGCAGACCCAAGCATCCCAGGTGGCTTCACACAGGAGAATTTTCTCCCCGCCAATTGAAAGCAAAACACTTAATTCATGAGGTTCAAGGGAAGGAAATAAAATTTATACAGTGTTGTGTTTAAAACAGGTAGTACATCTCTGAGGGAGAAAAGCACAACTGAACTCAGCTGATCTCTGTAGTGTCAGAAACCAGAGACCACCTGAAGAAGAGCTTCTGCTGTCTGGATATATGTGGAATCTATATCTGCTTCTGGGCCATACCTGGGTACTTGGGAAATCCCCAAGCAAGGTCTGGCTGTGGTTTAAGCCTTGGCCATCTTCCTGTATTCTCTGCTTGTGGGACTCCCTGAAATGCTCTTTCCTTAGTAGCAGTACTAATTCTTTTGAAGGTTAGTCTGAGTGATACTGCCTTGCCAAGGTCTGCAGGACAGCTGGAAGGGTGTAAGTGCAGTAAGGCAGCAGAAAAGGAGAACACGATTGTTCATTCGGGACATCCAGCCTTTTCATTCTGCAGAACCTGATCTCATAAGACAGCCAGGAACTCCTCTCCAAGAAGAAACTTTGGGCTGGAGGAGACTGACATCAATGATTCAAAGTCTTTCTACCTCTCCCCACTCGCAACTATAGACCAGGGACAGGGAAGGTGCAGATGGAGCTTGTTTCTCCTTGCAATCCTATACCAGAAGCATGGCAGTGAGGTGAGGGAAATACAGTTATTTTAATTGATGGTGGGGATTGAATCTGGGCCTACTACCTTAAGATCATGGGATTTCAAAGGTGAGGGGTACAGCTTGTCCAGACCCAAGTGTTTAACCATAATATGCCAACTGATGAAGGTATGAGGAATGGAAGAGCAGCAGCCAACATTTCCTAAGCAGTTCTTGTTATGTTCCCTCAGGGTTTGCAAAGCATATGTGCTTTCCGTGGCTGTGATGTGTGGTGAGGAGGTGTCGGGGCAGGGAGTCCCCTCTGCACAAGCACCTTTCTGAGGAAGGTGACTCTCATGCTGAACTGGAGCTGAACCCGAGGACGGCAGTTGCTTGGAAGCCCTGAGCGGTTCCAGATGTGGTGCTGTGGGGTGTTGTGGGGCTGGCACACAGGCTGCTGCTTCTGGCATTTGGCAAAACTCAGGAGGGCAAAGCTGGCTTAGCTGCACGTAAATGTTTTCTCATGCTGTAGCAAACCTTGCTAATGAGCAGTCCAGCTTCCCTTGGCTTTCGCCAGGCTCATTCTGATATGTATTTTCGGTCTCGCTGTATTCTTAATCCATGTACTGTGAATATCAGCAAGTTGTGCCTTATCTCTGTTAGCTCTGAAGAGCCTCGTTGCTCTCTGCAGTGGGCCAGCCATCACAGTGGTGACCAGAGTCAGCACCCTGCTGTGTGGTTTGGTCTTATCTGGCTTTCAACCACGGCATTAGCTTGAGCCCTGGGAAATAATCTCCTCAGGGAAGCAGTGGATGCCGCAACACTGGACAATTTTAAGGTTCAGTTGGACAGGGTGCTGAGCCATCTTGTCTAGACTGTGCTTTTGCCTAGAAAGGTTGGACCAGATGGTCCTTGAGGTCCCTTCCAATCTGGTATTCTACGATTCTATGAGTCTATGAGTCTATAGAATGTGCTGCTTCTCCAAGGTCAAGGTGATCTTGCTTTTGTGAGCTCCAAGTGGGCAGTTAGGAGAATCAGTGACTCGTTCCCAACAGAGATACTTCCAGGAGTGCAAGTGATGAAGTGCTTAATTGTGGCCAAAAATGCTTCCAGTTTTATCTCTGAATATCTGGGCTTCTGTCTCCTTGTACCATGGCTCTATCTCCCTGCTGACTG
This sequence comes from Burhinus oedicnemus, assembly GCA_008921705.1. Taxonomy (NCBI): domain Eukaryota; kingdom Metazoa; phylum Chordata; class Aves; order Charadriiformes; family Burhinidae; genus Burhinus; species Burhinus oedicnemus. The sequence goes on along the minus strand of VFFE01008952.1, from coordinate 866,828 downwards.
CAGTTGAGGCTGTCAGGAAAGCTGTTCTGGCAGCAGTAAGTGCACGTGCCCGTGCCGCACGCAGTGCAGGATTTGTGCACTGTTACGCATCGTAGTGGCTGCGTGGTCCTGCGCTGGGTTAATGTGCTACCTCAGGCAGAGATCAATACTCACGTCTGACCCCGACCCTCCTTCGTGGCAGTCTTAGCCTGACATTTTAGTTCATCCAACTGGCTCCAGTGTGTAAAAGAGCTTAACAGGCAGGTTGCTGTTTGCACTCGCGCCATTTACTGCGCATGCATAATCCAAGTTTCTAAGTTTTCCATGCGATATTTTTCTTGAAAAATCAACCGCCTGGAAGATCATTTGAGCTCTGCTCACAGCTCCTCAAGTTCACGTCAGGTATGGCTGTAAGTGGTAGCTGCAGAATTTATAAACAGAGCAAATTCATCACCGAATGCGTAATGAGCCAGGCCTTGGAAATGAAGGACACCAGTTTCTTTCTTCGGCATCCTGTCTGGTCTGCATCTGACATGTTCAAGCCAAATAGGCACCATCATGAGCATTCACGCTCCGGGCAGCAGCGGGAAAAGCAACAAAGTGGCATTTCACAGCCTGAGCCGCTGCTATTGTTCTACGCAAGATCTATAAATTAAATAAGGTCTCAAAGCTTCTCAGCAAATAAAGGCTTCTAAATAACCGCAGTTAATAAAAGAGGGTCTCGGAAATGAGCAAATTTAGCTTTCTGTGAGAGTCCTACTGTATGTTGGCCATGAAAAATATCGTTGTCTCAGTCCTTGCTGGTTTAAAGATTGCTCTCTATGTGGAAACTTGTGCCAAAGAGTATTTGAGACGTTCTGTTTTGGGAAATCTATAGGGGAGGTTAATTTAGGTAAATCAGGGAATCCTGTTGAGATTTCAGGGAAAGAAAATCTGGAGAGGCTTAAAGACTAAGAGCATTGGCCTGTGCTATTTTTCTGAAACAACTTCAGCTGTGGCCAGACTTGAGAAAATTTAAATGAGGTCTGTAGTTGGGATGAGTCCAGAAGGACAAGTTTTGGCTCCTCCAGTTGGGTACAGCGGGAAGAGGTGGGAAAGGTGTTGATAAACAGAAATGAACAGAAATGAAAAGGCTGCCACAGCTGGCTGACATTTAAAAGCTGTGAGCCACACTTTTTTTACTTCAAACTCCCAGCAAGGAGGAGTTTTAAGGGCCAGGTTCTCATACCAGCCATACCAAAATAAATGGGGAGTAACTCCCAGACTGCTCCTCGTTTACACCAAGAGACAGATGTGAATCTGAATCTAAAAGGAAAGCTAGACAGGCCGTCACGCTGGGTAACGACACAATATGTCAGAGCTGGAAGTCAGGCTCCAGGCATTGCAGCGAGGACTTGAGGTACCGCGCTCTCACACGTACTCCCTGCAGGTGTTCAGGCTCTGCTGGTTTCACTCTGTGTGACCTGAAATGTTTTACTTTTATTCATGTCAGTGTTTTCCTCAAAGTAAATCCTTAGCTCTCTTTCTGTGGGGGCAGATGGTCATGGAGGTCTCATGTTTGGTGGTTATAGCCGTGCGGCAATCACTCCAAGCCCTCCGTCGCCCAACTCCCACCCACTGGTTTGAACATCTGTGTAAAGGGAAGGTGAAGCCATGAGGACCTCGCAAAAGAGTCATTGAATTGCAGCTGTGGGAATGCATCCTCTTGGATTTATAAACAGCGGCACAAATCTCCTGACTGCCACCAGGGATAACTATGGTTTCATTTGGGTTTGTTTCCTTGCCTGTTGAGGAAATCCTTCTCCCTTACCCCTTTTCCCATTTACATTGGTCTGGGCTGCACACCCACTGTGTCTCCTGTGCTGAGCTGGCTCTGCAGCCTCCAGGCGTGGGAACAGATTTGTGAACTGTCTAGAAATAAACAGGCAAGCTGTCCTACCCACACAGGCAAAGCTGACACTATATGCCCAGCATTGCATTCCTTTGGGCTGGAAGTCCTCATTTCTTCCTTCGTAATTTTATTGCACGCATTTTTTTCAACTAAAGCAGTCTGTTGCTTCTCCCCATAGAACCATTAGGTATGTGACATTTCCACCAAAACAATAATGTTTTCAAATGGTGCCAGTGAAATGCTGGAGGTTGGACTTAAAATGAGAAAAGAGAGATGTGAGCAACTAATAGGTTATTTCTCCAGCCCCAGAAAACTAAACTAACTTCTCAAGGACAAAAGCTTGCAAACAAACCTTTGAACTTTACAAGTACTCCTCAAAATGCTTCTAAATGAATATACCTATATTCATTCCTGTATTTTATGAACTATTGTGCCTTACTTTACACTGAAAATAATACGTTGATGCACTAGTCTGAGAGGAATCAACCTTGTTTTCTGCGTGTATGGGAATGTGTAATGCAAATATAAGTACTTTCTTCTTTGTGGATTGCTCATTTTCCTAGGGCTTATTCTCACAGCAAAAAACATGATCTTTCATGTCCTAGTGGCTGTCACTGTGACATTATGGATTTAAGGGGAAAAGCCCAGGCACAATAACTGCTCTGTGTGTGAGTTATAGCCAAATGGCCAAAATAGTACAAAATAAAATTAACAATGTGAGTTACTTGTTTGCCAGAGCCAGAGGTTTTAAAACTCACAGCCTAGCTTATTTCCTAAGTATGATTATTATGGAAACAGCCAAAGACTTGAGCAGTGCTGGAGTCACCTCTTTATGGCTCCTGTGCAGAGCAGAAATAAGCCAGTATCACCTGCAGGTGAGGAACGCCGCTGATGTATTCCTGCTTGTCTTTTGGGCCAGGAAGGCATAAGCTTTTCTGAGCACCCTTTAGACCCTGAAGGCTTGATTTGGTTGCCAGACTGTAGATGTTTGGAGTCATATGAAATGCCCTGTTGTGCAGTGGTGGAAGATACAACGGCAGCTACAGGGCATTCAGACTGTCCTGGAGCTAATGGGGCCAGCAGTTCACCCTGGGGCATCTCGGGCTCAGGCAGTTGAATCCCATTCAATTTCCCCATTCCCCTACAGGCAGTCTGATGAAATCAGTCTTAGCAGTCTTATGGAGATTTAGTTCGTGCTGATGATATCAAGCAGAGCATATTACAGATAGCCAATGTTCAAAAAAGAAAAAGAAATTCATACATGTACAATGATATCCAAGTTCTAGGATCACCTCATCTGAAATGTGTTATACAAGCCATTGAGCTCCAAAGCAATTGTATGAAGCCCCTAAATTTGTGTTTAGCTAAGAGATGTCCATCAGTCAGGCAGTAGACACCATCTGAAGACCTGAAGTGTTGGAAGAGCTACCACTTCCTCTGTTAATTTGCTCTAGTAATTAATCACGCTCACAAAGATAGAAGGGGGACTGGGGCAAAAAAACCCCTCATTTGAATCTCATTTACGTATTATCTAAAATAAGGTCATGCCTCTGGCTTGTCTGGTGAAGATATTGAAAATTGCTTTAATTATCCTTGCTTATCTGAGCGTAATCCCTAAAATATCAGATAAGTGGAGCTGCAAGGTAGTGCTGTTGGCACTGAGCCTGCAAAATGAATGAAGATTTTCCCCAGTCCGGGGTAGAGTCTTTCCTTCTCATTTATTTACTATTAAGGCAGCAGTGTTTTGTTTCATGCATTCACCTGGATTAGAAGGAGATGTGCTGGAAACAGAGAAAAAGTGTCATTAGACAAAGGAGGTAGAAGTGACTGGAATAGTGTGTATTCATTAAAATTTATAGGTACACATCTCAGACGGTCTGATTTACTGTCTCCAAAGAATTATGCTGCATAGAAATATTTCATGCAGCCTAGGGGTGTGTGAAATTTCAAAACTGTTATGTGTAAAAATGTCCTGGATTAATGCCATGTCAAAAGGAAAAAAGAAGTCCAACAGTAAAAAAAGGTCTTCATAAGAAGTTGGTTGGAATTCAGATGTGAACCCCAGAATATCTATATTGATGCTATTTCTCTCTTGCTTCCAGCTCATCCAGCAGATATACTTTACTAACAGACTTGCTCTGGGTCCCCCATTTTAACCAGCAAGGAAACTTCTCATGGCTCTCGGCAGTGCTGTGCCGAGCCCCCTCCAGGGCTCCAGCTCTTACCCTCACCGCTTTGCTTTGGGGCTGGCAATAACGTTCTCTCAAGTCAGCTAATGGCAGGGTGGGGGCACAGACAGGTTGGAGGCTCAGTCCTCCGACTGGGACGTGGGAAGCCTGGGCAGGCAGGTGAGTGGAGACCACGCACCCCCCCACGGGTCGGATGCGACCACTGCCATCTCCTGCCCTTTGCTGCAGCTCCTCCAGCCAGCCCCTCCACGGGGAAAATGTACATACTGCAGGATCTACGGTTTTTTTCTTCGTTAAAACACAGGTTGCGATCTGCTTGTTACAGATGGTTTGCTAAATCTGGGGTCTCCTGGATTCCTCTTGCACGTTATAATTCATAGCTCCCTGACAGAGTAGGTGTATTTTTACCTGATTTTTTACCATTTACTCACAATCATTTTAGATCAACAAGCTCATGCTGAAAAACCAAGTCTCCAGCCCTAAAGACAAATGATCAATTAGGAAAACAGCCTGCCGGTGACTCAGTAACATTTCTTTTGCATTGGTTGTGGAGTTTAATTAATTGCATGCCACTTGGATTTGCACGTCCACCGCGCTGGATTTTACCTACCCCTTAGCCTCGGCTGAGCCGGCTCGACTAAACCTTTCTTGGATGAAATCTCTCCTTTCTCCCTCAGCCGCCCCGTTCCCCGCTCTGGGGCTCCGGGGACTTTGCTGCCCGCTATTTTTGTGGTGTGTGTTATAGGTGGAAACAAAAAAAAACTCTCAAAGGAGACAGAGGGGTAACAAAAGTCTGCGCTGATGCCCCGGCGCGGCTGCGGGGCTGTGCGTGGCGAGAGGGAGGGCTGATGCCTCCGGAGCTTCTCCAGCAGCATCCCGCCGCGTATTGGCTTCCTGCACAGTCCAGCCTCCGCACAAAAGAGCTAATCACGAACTCATCATCCTGAAAAAGATCAACACAATCGACTCTTGCTTATACATTGCCGGGGTTGTGCTAACATACATTTCCAGGCCGGGCTCCCCCGGGTTGGATCCAGCTGTGTTAATCTGCTTCTATCCGATGCAGCCAGAAGCAAGTTAATCTTTTCTGTCAGGCTGGCTTTTAATGGCAATGCGAAAGAAAAGCAAGAGAAGCTCCGAGACAAGAGCTAAACGGCTTTTAAAGGAGCTAAAAGGAGCCTGTTTTGTACAATTGCTAATTTGAATTCCCACATTTAGAGCTCAGCTGGCTGTGCTGGTGGTAAGGGAGGCAGAAGGCAGCGCTGCCCTGCGAGGCTGGGGGGTCCTGGGGACAGACCAGGCAGAAAGGCAGCGATTGAGTCTGCAGAAAGAAATAGTGTAAATATTTTGGCTGCCACAGTAAAGACCGTTTAATGGAAGTTAAGGGCAACAAAGGGATTGGAGGGTGGCTCAGGTGGCTGTGGGATGTTTTCGTAGACCCTCAGAGGAAGCAAGACAGGACGTATTTGACATAAGAGTCCCAACTACTTGAAGTAGCCATGCATGTGTGGAAAACTGTATTTAGATCCTCCTGTTTCCGTGTAGAAACAAAGCACTGCTCCCCGTTTTAAGAATAAATGAAGAATGAAGCTGGGAGCTGCCAGGCAAGGTGGGGAGAGAAGGGGATGGGGCAAGATGCCACTGAAGCTTTCCTTCCAGTGAGAAGATCCTGTGGCCCTGTTCTGTTGTCACGATATTCCACAGCTTAAACTGAAGGTGTGGCGTGATCCCTATAGATACTCTAAGGAAAATGAAAAAAGCAATCCTGCAAAAGAAAATGTCCCTCACGCAAGCTGCGGCCGCAACCCCTTCAAAGCAGGGGGAGGTAAAGCTGCCTGCTCAGTCTGTACCTCTCTGTCCCAGTGCACAGTGACAAAACCTTAATTTGCACAACAACATGCGATTATTCCCACAAACCATTCCAAAATGGAGCTTGCAGAAAAAGGGAATGCTTTTCAAAAAACATTAATGCAAAAAGCTTTTTTTTTTCCCCATTGAAAATTTCTCTCTGTGTATTCCTCTACCCTCTGCTTTGCTCTGTTAAGAATGGGGATGGCTGCATGAAACCAAAAATTATTTCTGTGCCGAAATCCGTGAGTGGTCTATGTACTGCTTAAATCTGACGTAATGGCACAAAATAGAAGTCAACTTGTTCAGAGAACTGTTTAGAGAGATTTTCATCCTCCTTTCTCCCACTTGCAGGCTGAATAAAGCAAAGATCTCTTAAAGAGTGCATGAAGGGTCATTTTAAGAAACACCCTCTGTTACTCAGGGAAGAGTGGATGCATTTCAAATCAATCCATGTCAGTCCTGACCCTTTTGGTGATGCTGTGCACCCGGAAAAGCCCCACTGGAAGCATTTTCCCTGGGTGAGAGCATTGCTTTCCCTGCCCCACAAGTGCACAGAGAAGCTGTAGGATCTCGTACGACTCTGCTTGTTCCTAACACAGAACCCAGTGTTTGGTGTCCCCCAGCCTGGTACGGTCTGAAACGAGACTGTCTTTGAACCCCTAAATTCTGCTCGTGCCTTGGGTGTTTTGGATCTTTGGAAACAACTCAGCTTAAAAAGAAAGCACACTCTGAGGTTGCTCTGTGAAGAACATTGCTAAAAAGCCAGGGAGTGAGCCGAATACGAGATCCTGTCCTGCTCCTCCGTGCGGGGCTGAGCTCTGCCTCCCGTGCAGCAGCGGTGGCTGAAGGCACACGGGGCTGCAGCTCAGCCCGCACACCAGTGAGCATCACGCAGGCAGCAGAACAAAAAGTGTTGGCTTTCTCACATATTTTGGAGTTTGACCCGTGAAGGACTGGAGAAACACAAGTATCTCAACATCAGAGGAGATGTATTTAAGACAGCACGTGATAAGTAGCATAATTTTGATTGGGACTCCCTGAGATGGCAAAATCTTTCTAAAAAGCATGTGTGGCAAAAGTCTGGATGCTAAACCCTATTGTGAGTAGAGGGAAAGGTTGACAAAGGGCAAGTTTGTTAGATAGCAAGGTAAAGAGTATCTTTGAGGCTTTCAAGAAATATAAACAAATGGGAAACAAGAAGTACTGGGAAATCTATTGAAAACAAGACAAAGCAAAGTAAAAAAGATTTCATATTTAAAGTTGCAAAAAGAAATACTAAACAATGAATTTTAGTGAATATTTCAACCAGCTGTAACAGAATCTTCAAAAAATATTTGCAGTTGACCAAGGAGGGAAGAGAAAATACCTTCAGATATAAAAAAGGAAAAAGAGAAGGCAGTTGAGGACTGAGCAATGGAAGAAGGAAAGGAGATGTATTAAATCATTTGTCTGACTTTACTTACAGAACTGGAGAGCCGCTTTAACACGTTGGTTGGCATTGGCAAGCAGTGGTAGAGGAAGCAGGAGGGAGGATGGAGAATAAAAAGCCTAAGTCAGGTTCAGCAGACAAGACTGCCTATCCAGATTCACATTTCTTATTAATTAAAGGTTTAATTTCATGAGCGTTTCTTTCCTCAATTTAAGCAACCAGGATCCCTGGTCATGCATATCTATATCTGTATTGCATTGCTGTCTCTGCTGTCCCCTTGAGACGAAGCAGCTCTCTGAAGGGTATTTTAAGACCTCTTGAGGCTGGGAAAGAGTGGAATGAGAGAGATATAATGATCTATAAAACAGATAGTGGAACAAGAAAGGTGAATGGGGTGAATGGCTGTTCTTTGCTTCTGCCGATATAAAAATCAAAGGACATGAAATTAAACTAGTGGGTACTACTTCCAAAGCAAACAAAAAGAGGGACTTCATTGACTGCATAGTGCAGTTATGCTATGGCCCATAGCATGGTAGGGTTGCAAATATTTCCATTAATTTAAAAAAAAAGTCAAGAGCATAAATGAAAGAAAAATCCACCAAGGATTATTTAATATAAAGGCATTAACTTTGACTCAAGATATCCCTGAGTCACAAGTCACAGGAGGCTGGGAGAGCATTCCGGGGAAGCATTCCTGCGTGCTTGCCCTGTCCTTACATCCTTCCTCGGGTAACATCTGCTGCGTCTGCTCTGCTGCTGGGAGCAGGACACCAGAACAAATGGACCTGTGCTCTGATCCAGTACAGATGTTCTTGTATTAAGTGTGTGTGCTGCACTGTGAACTAACTGGGGAATTGATCTGGGTAAAAAATAATGCAGTGAGTTTTGTTTTTTTGTTTTTTAACCCTGATCAGTTCCCAGACCTGGTTCACTCAGTGGCCAAATAAACAGTTGGACTGGCTCTGCTAAGGAAGTGAAGGGAAGAAGGATGAGCAGCCAGGCTTTGGCGATGGGATGGAGGAGCAGGGGGAAACAGAAGGGTCAACGAAGCCATTTTTGTGACTGAAAGACATTCTTGTGAGGCCAAAAATACTGATGGAGAGGTGGCATGAGTCAGAACCCGAATCATTTCTGTGTGGATGGTGCATGGTCAATAAAGCCTGCATAAAGCTGCATGTCTCCCAGTGTTATTTTAATGGTTGCATAGAAAAAATGAGAGAATAAGATTCTCACTTGCACTCCTGGAAGAACTAGCCCAGGCGAGAAGCCCAGCCCTCCCTCCTGCTCCCCTTGGCAGCAGCACAGACCAAGCGGAGGTGATTTGTGCCCTTCCCAGAGCTGTGGACTGGGAGAGGCAGAGTTTCATTTCTGAGCACTGCACGCTTGAAAGTAATGGAGCAAAAGGCAGTATTATCAGTTTTACAGAGCTAAATTTCTTTTTTCTTTTCTATGTAAAACATTAAGGATAATTTTGGCTCTCCACTTAAATTAAAAAAATCTTTTTTTTTTTTAATAGAAATATTGAAAAGTGCCCTGTACAAGAAGCATTTCTGCTCAGATCATAATATGCATGCTAGTGTATCCAGGCCAAGAAGTGAAAGGAAAGAAGGACTGAGGTAGAGATGGCCGTAGCTTTGGAACTAAATTTTGAGGTATTTTTTCCTTTCTCCCTTCCATGAGATTTCATGGGAACACTAAAAACAGAAACAGCCTCAATCTCTAAGTTTTACAGATGTAGCTTACCTTAACATTGGTTCAATCCAGAAAGGCAGTTTCACAAATTTCCCTCTTTTCCAGATTTCTTAAGGGATAAGCCTTACACTTCAGGTATGAAGAGCTGGAAGCTCAGAAGTCTTCAGCAGCCTTTGTAGCAAACTCTCACAGACAATCTGCAGGATAAGAAAAATCTGTCTCTCACTGACAGCTTTTGTAGTAACATGAGTCATCGTCACTCCAGCTACAGTTAAATTTCCTCTGCTTGTCTTCACGTGGCAGCTTAGATTTACTCCTCACACTACCTTGCACTGCTTTTAGAGGAGCTTTAAGAGCGGCAGCAAATGCAATGTTTTCCTCCAGCTTTTGTTGACAGTACATTAATGTGCTGTTAGGACAAGAGGTAACGGGCACAAACTTGAACATAGGAAGTTCCATCTGAACATGAGGAAGAACTTCTTTACTTGGAGGGTGGCACAGGCTGTCCAGAGAGGTGGTGGAGTCTCCGTCTCTGGAGACATTCAAAACCCACCTGGACGCCATCCTGTGCAACCTGCTCTAGGTGTCCCTGCTGTGGCAGGGGGGTTAGACTAGATGATCTCCAGAGGTCCCTTCCAACCCCTGTGATTCTGTGACTCTGTGATTCCGTGATTCTGCTTAGGTGATGGGTTTAGATCTGCCTTTGAGCCCTGCAAGCCAGCAAATTTAGGTGGCTGGACAGATTTTGTAGGCAGCTGATTGAAGTTGCCTTCTAAATGTAGGTAAATAACTGTTCAATAAAATGTATTAGTGTCCTCTTTTCTAATGGCCAAGGCTCTTCTTTGAGGTCCAAACTGGGCCAGGCTCTTTTCCACCTTCACAGATCACACCTAACTGCAAAGAGAGTTTGCTCCTTATTCAAGCAGAGATTGCTGAAAAATGTAGATTGACTCTAGGTACTCCCAGGTAAGGTTCCACAGAATATACTTTAATTGCTTTACAACACCTCAAGCAGCCAAAAATTTCATAGCATTCTGTGTGATTCTTTCCTTAGCTGTGCTTAAGAGAGGGTAAACATGGAGGGAGAAGCAGGCCAGTGAGGAGAGCACTGGGCAGGGATCCAGTAGGTCTGTAATGGATTTCTCACTCTGCCACAGATTAACTATGGGATCCTGTTCAAGATGTTTAATATTTCCTCATTTCTGTGTAACTAGACAGAAAAGTTCTCATGGCATGAATTAGCTCTTCTTGTATGTGTACATACTGCATCTCACATTATGAGGACCTTACTGAACTTTGTATCTTTGGATGTAACTAAAATCCAGGAAACAGATTCTGCTAATGATGATGCTGTTAGTAATAACAATCCAGCTATAATATTCAATAGTCATAACTGAAAAGGAAAAGTGTAGCAGTTTAGAGAGAACTGAAGAAAAACGAGAAAATCATTCAGAAAGTGAATTTGTCCTAGAAAAATCTCATAGTTTTAGCACTAATCTACATCTGTTCCTTGGTGTGCCACAGATTTACCATGTGCACTGTGGCTATGATCTCTTCCTCTTCCTGTCTTCCTGTTCCTTAGCCTTCTGTCATTAAAATGGGATTATTGATACTTAGAGGGGAACTGAGAGTGCTCTTGGAGATCCTGGGAGATGAAAGGAAACCAAATTCCTTACCTGCTTGGAAAATGCAGATTAAAGAATCAGATGATACCTTGACTTTAACGAAACTGTGTAATTCTATAAATGTCCTCAATGGTGAGTATTTGTCCTAAATGTCTGTGTATTTCTCGGAATGTCCTAATTTTTGCAAAAGGTTTGATGGAAGCTGGCTATAATGTGAACAATACTTAGGCCCTAGGATCTGGAGCATTAGTTTCCATCTAGAGCTGATTTTTTCTGTGTGGGTTCCCAGTGCTGTGGGTTCCTCTTTCAGACTTGCAGGCTGGGCTCTGCCTCGCTTGTGAAACCTCGTTTGCTGCTGCTAACAGCAATCATCTCAACATCTGTAGCAGAACATCTAGGGAGAACATGATGCTCCTTGTTCTCTGCTTTGAATCATGAATTCTTACCAAACGAGTTCAGAGGCCAGAGCACTTACTTCGGTATCCTCTCACTCCTGATTTTCTTGAGAAAAACTGTTTTAAAATTATATCCTTGGATCAGTCTGCAAAGCAGAGATGAGCCACGCCACTGTGTAAGGCAGAGGAGCGCTGTGGGCAGTGTTAATGCACCTGGTACCTGCAACCAAGTTATCACAACTAATACATTGATAGGCTGAGCACTTCAAAGTATATCATTATGAAAAAATCAAAACTATAAAATGTTTGAAGAACATAGTATCCTTTCAGGTGAAACACTTTTCTGACTTGGCTGATGGCTAAATACACCCTTGGTTTATATGACTTTCCTAATGAGATTATTGTGAATGACTGTATTTCTTCCCTTAAGCTCTGTCAGGAGTTCACTGTTCAAAGCTTAAGAAATCTGTGTAATTGAAATATTATCAACAGGGGAGAACGGTGCATAATACCTATTTCAATAAGTTTTCCTGGTGTCAAGAAGCACAAGCTAGCTGAAGAAAAGCATAAAGCCAAATTCACTCACTGCAGGAAGAGAGGCACCTGTACCAAATTCAGAGAAAACCTCTATCAAGATAAATTTGGAATTATAAAGTAGGTCTGGAAGAGACCCTGGGAGATCCTGTAGTTCATAACCCTCCTTCAGGCAGGTCCAGCCAGTCCTGAATCACTGACGGGGAATGTTTGTGTAACCCCTTCCTACAATCCTCCAGTAAATGAGATTCCACGACTTCCCAGGAGAACCTGCTCCAGGCTTTACCATCACTATTATTGAAAATATTTTTCCAGTGTCTAACCTAAACTTCCGTTGCTTGACTTCAGTCCATGATTTTGTATCTGTGCCCAGCAGGCACAGAGAAAAGAATCTCTCCCTTTCCACAGATATCTTCTATATTGCAAAATATCACAGTTAACTGCGAGCTTCTCTTTTCTGGAAGAGGGCCTGACCGAGTTTCCACAATTTACTGTGTTATCATGTGTTTACTGAGCTGTGGTTTTTAAGCACGTTGGCATGCTTAACCCACCCGACAGAGAAGCGAAATGCTTTGGCTTCACCCACCCATGAAGGTGCAGCTGATGCACAGATACTTGTCTGCAGACGGCGGTTGTGTATCTGTATCCTCAGCCTCTAGCTCAGAAAAAAACACTTAATTTTTTTGGCTGAAATTTTCCCAAAGCTATTCAACCTAGGCTTCACTGGATCACTGTCGTGGAAAATTTGAATTAACAAATGGTTGAAGTTTGACAATGTGGTAATCAAAATGTAGAATCTTTTAAGGCAATGTTAACAAAGCTGCTATTACTTCTGCTTGATTTATATAGGCATGTGTATGTCCATGTGTATCCAGGCAAATACACGAATACTAGTTTCTTCACTTAAATAATTCGCTTCATCTCTGGCTTTTTATTTAAATATTCTTGAAATGTTCATGTCAGATAAACAAGAAAACAGAAAAATGCACTTTTGTTTTACTAGCTTGGCCTTGAATCTCTGGTAGCGTGACTGTGAATCATACAAATGTAGGCTACATGCTTTTATGATTAATGCTTCAGTAAAATATTTTCTATTGGTATTACAGACATCTTAGGAAGCTTTACTGGCTGTAATTTAACCTCTAAATTTTTTTTTACTTGACATCAATTAGTTTATGTTATCGTTCTATAATATGTAAGATATAGCGGTTTTATTAATGTAAATAATAATAGCTACAATCTTTATGTTTCTGTATAGCTTTGGAGGGAAAACAACAAAAAAATCTCCACTGGAACAAGGCTTTCTACGTTGTACATTTAGTTGTCTGTTGGCTTTGAAACTTTTATCGCTTTCATCTCATTCTTGATGATTCTTCCTTGCACAGAAAGCAGTGACGTTAAACGTTGCAATCAGGTGCATGCTGGAGTCCGTGAGAAAGAAATACCACGTGCAGTGTTGATTGAAGGAAGGTGTGAACAGAAACTTATACATGGAGGAGTACTGCACTGTTATCTTAATGGTAATATCAATTTAATCCAGGTGAAACTACAAAGCTTTTAGCATTCACAACAAATACATTTGAGATTGAACATTCATATAATGTACGTAAGGAAAAGTAAGGAAAGTAAGTAAGGAAGGAAATTACTTGATTTATGTTTACATCTATACGGAACATAATCACTTAATGATAAAAAAACCACTTTGCAACAATCATTCTCTTTGACGTATGACACTTTTTGAGGTAGGTAGGCTTTATTCTGCCCCCTCTTTTTTGGAGTTAAAATAAAATTTATTCTGAGCACAAATACGAGTGTGAGCTGAAGAATACCTAACATTAAGAGCAAACCCATTGGAAAGCAACTTATTTTCTGTTAAGCCACAAAGTACTGGGAATAGTGACATCATTCTTTATTTTTTAGGGATTAAGTTAACCCTCTTCTAAATCCTAATTCTCCAAGTAAAATAAAGTGGATTATCAGCTAATTCTTTCTGGGTAAACGTTTAGTGGCTTTGACAATGTCCAATGGGTGGTAAACACAGAAACATGTAATATACCTGCTTTCTAGTGCATCTTTTTTTTTCTTTTTTTTTTTTCCAGTATGGTAGGTTTTAAGAGGGATTTAAGGAGGATTTAACTGGTGCCTGAATCCTGTGCTACCATTTCATGTAGGGCAGATCGTTGCCCTGTATGAACTCAAGTCTGCAATGAATTCTTCTTGTATTTTGTAACAGTTCTGTGTCTTTACACAGTGGGAGTTTGCTGATTCTTAATTACGCCCTGGAGAGATGAGAGAAGCAGAGCCACTGCTAACCTTCTAAGATTTGGTGGGAAAATATATGCTTACTCACTGTTTGCTGGTTTTGCTGGTTTTTTTGTAATGTCCACATAACACCACTGGAGATGTATAGAACTAAAAATCAGCTTTAAATGTTTTCCTGAGTGACTCTAATTTGAAGACCAAGTCTTGTAGTATCATGAGCATTTTAAGTTAATATAACTCAGCCATGCTGCTAAGTTATCCACCAGCCCCCATTGGCACATTCCTGCTCCTGTACCATCCCTACGGGGAGCTGACCCAGGTTAACCTTTAAGTGGCAAATAAAGGATGAGTTTGCAATGGGGATCGTTCCTCTGATCTTCCTCATGTGGCTAAACCAATGTTTGTGCTGGGACACGGAGGGAGCGGCACAGGGTGCTGCAGTAAGGCAGGGAGGAGCATCTGGACAGCAGTGCCAGCTCGCGTGGGTCGCCTGTGCTTTTATGGTGCCCAAGGAGAATTTTAAGAGGATGGTTTCTCAGCTGGAGCGTGCTTCCTTTCATAAAACAGTCTTGATTTCCTTTTTGTGTTGCGTAAGTGCATGGCACCTCCAGATGTCAGGACCTTTTACACAGATAACAAAACAGCAGTTGAAAGGCATAGCTTAATCACCCAAGTTAGAAAAAAATTCCAAGATTAAATTTTGCCTAAGGTAGCAGGGTTTGTACTCTACTTATTCAATAAAAGAAGTAGGGCCATAGAAAGCATTCTTAGAATCAGAACATAAAAATACATCATAAAGTTCAGCACCTTATTTTTATGATTCCCATAAAGTCCATGAGATAACAATGTTTGCCTACTAAATTAATTTTCAACAGGCTTCATTGCACAGTCTGTTCTCCCGATGTTTCCCAGGGGCAGCTGCTTAAAGTTCTTGATTTAAATCATTAAATGCTTGATTTATGGTGCGTGTTTCCGGAGCCTTAGCACTTTTCCAACTCATATTGCAGTGTATCCTTATCCTAATCATGTTACTGTTTAAATATATTTGGATGGTGGGAGATTAAAGTGAACCAGCCTGTTCATTTTCTTACAAAGGAGCAAGATTATTTATCTGACAGTTGCTGTAACAGGCAGAGAGCATAACTCAGAACAGCCTTGTTAGCAAGTTGGAGGCAGACTTACTGCTTCACTGGTGTTTGAATATCATTAGCTGGTGCGGTCTTGCTTCTAAAATATATTCCCTTTGGATAAGATCCTTATCTGCACTGGAAATAGTTGATTATTTGGATGCTGGAATAAATTTAACTCTTTCCTGAAAAAAGACAGAAAGAAGTCAACATCTCCAAGCTTGGAAGACATGAAGCACCAGGCTGGAGGGCGTGTTTTTTCTAAAACATTTCTCCAACCTCCAGCTCCTGCTCCAAGTAATCACTTACCTTTGATTTTTGTTTAAAAAAATGTAGAGGAATTGCATGTTCTTTTGCAATGGGAAGGAAAGATATCCAAATCTTTGATAACAGCAAAGACCCATACCAGCCTCACTGACCTATTAAAAAGACCTTTGCATCATACATAAAATTATTACTAAACTGTATGTTAGAAAGCAAACAGCAGATGAAGATAGTACTTTTTAATGATAGACTCAATTCAGACCTATTGGAGATAGCCCTCAATGTAGCTGGGGACAACTGATGTGTCCTTCTGTAGCTTAGACGGGAGTGCAAAAAGATTTTCTGACTACTGACCAACTCAAAACAATAAATCTTCCATTTGTTTTTCAGATCTGTTTGGTACAATGTCATATTTCCAAGAATCTTCTTAAAAGCAAGAGAACAGTGAAAGAGGTACCATGTGCATAGCCATTCACATGTAAAAAACCACTTCTCAGTGTGTTTGTGATATTGTGTACTCAGTTCTGTGAATATTTCAACACTGTAGCATTGCTGGTAAGAATACTGGTGCAAAGTCTATTTAAAACTGGAATGCTTAGAAATTTGCCGAAAGCGAGTATCAAATTGTTCACAGATGGAAGCTGGTTGTGTTCTTGCAAGTTTCTTCTCATTGTTTTCTGTTTTCAGAAAATAGAATTTAATACAGTGGTGCAACTTTAAAGAGAACATACTAAGAGTAGAATAAATCATGCTGCCTCCCTACCCCCAGAAAACACCACTTCTTTAGCCAGCTGAAAGATTCCAATATTCTGTTTATGTTTGACATTGATCATTTATTTTTATTTACAAGAACAAGGGAATTATGGGTGCTGACAAGAAAACTGTGGGAATTATGCTGGAGTGATTTTGGACGTTATGAGTCGGGGTTAATGTCCCATCACTTTGCCAGATGTTACCAGCCCCTTTGACTAGAGCAGCAGCAGTTAACTGTGTGCCTCAGCTCAGCTGCTGCACTTCATAGCCTGGCGTGTTAACCTCCCCTTTGGTTTCTTTCCTTTCCACTGATTTATAGGATTCAGTTGCATCCCATTTACAGGATGAACAGGATTCAGTTTCATCCAAAAGGAGTTCGGGTCATCCAGGCTACACCACAGTGTGAACCAAAGCACAGAAAATGGGAGCTATTGGGAGATCTGCTTCGAGGGCACCTATAACCTTGGCTACAATCGTGATGGAGACACACTCTCAGCAGGTAACTGCCTAATAATAGGCAGTGACAGTGGAGACAAGTGGGTGAAGTACATGAGCTCCCAGAGGTAACATAACAAAACTGGATTTTATTCCTTACACAACAGAAGGAATGAACATTAAATCAAAGTCTCCTTTAAGGCCTTTTCTGCATGATACTACTTTCAGTTTCTAATAATCATTATCATAGAATCATACAACAGCCCAGGTTGGAAGGGACCTCGAAAGATATCTGGTCCAAGCTTTTGTGGGAAAGGGAGACTAGATGAGAATATCTAGCACTCTGACCAATTGCATCTGGAAAATCTCCAGCAATGCGGACTCCACCATGTCCCTGGGGAGGTTGTTCCAGTGAATGATTGCTCTCAGTGTAAAAATGTCTTCTTTACATTGAGATGAAACCTCTCCTGGTGCAACTGGTACCTGTTGCCCCTTATCCTCTCCACGGGGCTACCTGAGAAGAGAGAGCCTCCATCCTCTTTGTAGCTTCCTTTTAAGTACTGAAGTATTGCAACGAGGTCTCCCCAGGCCTTCTCTTCTCCAGGGACAAAAGACCTAACTCCTTCAAGTCTTCCCTCACAGGGCAGGTTCTCCAGCCCTCTGATCATCTTTGTGGCCATCCTTTGGATCCTCTCCAGTCTGCCCACATCTTTCTTGAATTGTGGGGACAAGAACTGGACACAGCACTCCAGGTGCGGTCTGACAAGTGCTGAGTAGAGTGGGATGATCACATCTCTCTCTCTGCTCGCAACACCCCTATGGATGTAGTCCAGGATCCGATTTGCCTTTGTTGCTGCAGGGGTGCACTGCTGACTCACGGTCAGCTTCTCGTCCACCAGGACTCCCAGGTCCCTTTCAGCAATGCTGATCCTAGCCAGTGCTGGGCTTTTTGGTTATGTTGTCCCAGGTGCAGGACCTTGCACTTGTCTTTGTTGAACTTCATACAGTTTTTGCTCTTCCAGCCTGTCCAGGTCTTTCTGTAAGACGGCTCTCCCTCTGATGTGTTCACCTCTCCACATAGTTTAGTGTCATCAGCAAACTTGGTGAGGGAGCTTTCAATGCTGTTGTCCAGAGCATTTATGAAGTTGTTGAACAGCGTGGGGCCCAGTGTTGCTCCCCCCCTGGGGGACCTCAACTGTGACAGGCTGCCAGCCTGAGTGAAAACCATTGACCATCACCCTCTGAGTGCATCCCATGAACCAATTTCCTACCTACCTCACAGACCACCCATCCTGTCTGTATCTTGCCACTTCATCTAGGAGGAGGCTGTGGGAAACAGTGTTGAATGCTTTGCTGAAGCTCAGGTAAACAATATTCACTGCTCTCCCCATGTGGACAGGAAGTGTCACTTTGTTGTAGAAGGTTGTCAGGTCAGTCTGGCATGATTTGCCTTTAGTAAATACGTGTTGGCTTTTCCCAATCACCTGCTTCATTTGGCTTGTAATAGTTCCTAGGAGGACTCATTCTATTGCTTTCTGAAGTCTCACTGAAGCAAGACTAATGGGCTTGTAGTTTCCTGGGACTTCTTTTGGGCCTTTATTATTGTTATGGAGGAAATTTGAAAAACTCAAATGAAAGATGCTGCATCCAATATGAAAAGACTCCCTGCCTCCAGTCACTGTTGGGGAGAGGAAACCAACCTCCCTTACCTTAAAACTCATTTTTGTCTTCTGATACCCTACAGTGCCTTGTAAACATATGCTGTGTCTATATACCCTATACATCTTGCTCTTCTGTATCCCTTTCAGGGAAGTTGTGCAGAGCTAAGATGATGATTTTATTTTCCCTTCTCTCCAGTTGAAAATGCAGCCTGGTCACAGCATTGTTGTCTGAAACACTGGGGTTCTTCACAGAGAAAGAGCTTTGCTCATGACAAGCTCTTCCGGCAGAGCCAAGTTCTTGCAGGGCACCTCTTGGGATTTTCTCAACGGAGACTGAAGTAAATGCAACTTTTGCAGCCACCAGTCTGATCTCATATTACGTGTTTAAATTAGTAATTTCTGCCTTCCTGCCAGTTCTTCTGCCAGGTCACATGCCCAGATGTAGTACCCTGCTTTGTCTAGTGGCTTGTTCTAAATCAAGGGGTTTACAAGGAAAGGGAAGGTTCAAAAGCCAGAGGTTAAAAAATGCACGCCTTACTCAGGATGCTTAATTAGGTCAGTCAGAAATGCCAGTAGCATTATACTACCCCATCTGTTGAACACTGCTTGTCACCTGTAGTTTTCATACTGCTTTAGCGAGTAAGCAACCAACACCGTGGAAAACCAGAAACATTGAGAGATGGCAGTAATTAGCAAGACACAAAGATGAGCATGGGCCAGGCCAGAGAAGTCAGGTCTTGATGCTTTGGCCAGAACATACTGCTGTACTCATAAAACAAAAATATCAGCTTTTAGTTGGACGCATTTAAAGAGTTGTCTGTTTCCAGCTGGAACTCCCTTTACTTCCTTAAAATCATCCTTGTCTTTCTATTTAAGAAATTACTATGAAGCAGGAGTGGGAATCTGCTGCATGCTACCATCTGGGTTTCCTTAGAAATATGGCACTATGAAAGGGAGATTGGCTTTACTAGAGGGTTAGCAATAAAGCTGTGACTGCTTCTTCTTTTATTCAATGGAAATTTATAGCAATATTTTATATTTTACTTTTGCCTGCTTGTCACAACGTCTAAGCTGTGCATGAGAGATCCTGTCTACTGGCTGAGAAGAGACTTGACAGAGACCAGCTTCAGTGAGCGAGGTTTGGTCTCCTCAACTGAAAGCTGGAAACTCCCCTCTGCTCTCAGAAAGTTGGTACTTTTTATTATATACTTGGATAGTGTTGTGGTTATTACATACTTCTGCCCTTTCTACTGAAACTCCCAGATTTCTGTACTGTGAGGTTTGCATTATTTTTAGGATGCCAAGAAGATTTTACTATTTCAGTTTTGAGTCCTTTCTTGTCACTTCCTCAAAAATTCACATTAAATTTTTCAGCCATTCCCCTTTCTGAAGCCCTGGTGGCAAAGTTCCTTTTTCTTTCCCCCTTCTTCTTTTTCTTATTTTAAAAAACAAAGAAACAAAACATTCTCCAGATGTTTTGTGATCTCATTCCTTATTAACTTTGGAAAGATTTTGCCTACCACAGAGATCAGATTCACTAATCTATGGCTTCCTGACTCCCCCTCAGTTCCTTTCCTACAATACTTCCAGGAATGCACGATACCTATTTTGGCATAAAATCCAGATTCCATGAACTCAAACCTTCAAATATATCTACTTACCAAACTTCTTATTCTATCTTTTTCTGAAACAGAGGCTCTAATTTCCAGTCAAAATAGTCATACAAATTAGGTAGCCAGTTAATCAGTGATTAACCAAATAATTTCCCTTGACATGAAACCTGAAGTGTCCAGAGATCTTGTGCTGATTGCCTGGAAAAGGTGTCATCTTTGTGTGGTGGGTTGGCCCTGGCTGGATACTAGGTGCCTACCAAAGCCATTCTATCACTCCTCTCCTCAACTGGACAGGGGAGAGAAAATACAACAAAAGGCTTGTGGGTTGAGTTAAGGACAGGGAAATCAGTCAGCAATTACCGTCATGGGCAAAACAGACTCAACTTGGGGAAATTAGTTTAATTTTATTACCAGTGAAAATCAGAGTAAGATAATGAGAAACAAAAAAATCTTAAAACACCTTCCCCCCACCCCTCTCTTCTTCCTGGGCTCAACTTCACTCTTGAATTTTCTACCTCTTCCACACTCGCAGGGCAGTGGGATGGGGAATGGAGGTTGCAGTCAGTTCATCACACGTTGTCTGTGCTGCTCCTTCCTCCTCAGGGGGAGTAATCCTCATGCTCTTCCCCTACTCCAGCATGGGGTCCTTCCCATGGGAGACAGTTCTCCATGAACTTCTCCAGTGTGGGTCCTTCCTACAGGCTGCAGTTCTTCATGAACTGCTCCAGCATGGGTGCCTTCCACGGGGTGCAGTCCTTCAGGAACAGACTGCTCCAGTGTGGGTTCCCCATAGGATCACAAGTCCTACCAGCAAATCTGCTCCAGCATGGGCTCCTCTGTCCATGGATCCAGAGGTCCTGCCAGGACCCTGCTCCAGCACAGACTCTCCACAGCTCCCAGCTTCCTTCGGCCATCCACCTGCTCTGGTGTGGGGTCCTCCATTGGGCTGCAGGTGTATATTTGCTCCACTGTTAACCTCCATGGGCTGCAGGGGAATCTCTGTTCCAGCACCTGGGCCACCTCCTCCACCTGCTTCTCCACTGACCTTGGAGTCTGCAGAGTTGTTGGTGTCACATATTCCCAGTCCACTCTTCTGCTGCAGTTGCGCAGGGGTTTTTTTCCCCCTTCTTAAATATGTTATCACACAGGTGCTACCACCACTGCTGATAGGCTCAGCCTTGGCCAGCGGCAGGTTTGTCTTGGAACCAGCTGGCATTGGCTCTATAGGACATATTGGATAGCCTGGGGGCTATCACAAGTCAAATGAAGCACGTGATTGGGAAAAGCCAGCATGGGCAAATCCCCCAGGGACCAATACTAGGCCCAACGCTGTTTAATATATTCATAAGAGATCTGGATGATGGGATCAAGTGTACCCTGATGAAGTTTGCTGATGACACCAAACTGAGTGGAGAAGTGGACACTTGGGAAGAGAAAGCCGCCCTGCAGGAAGACCTGGATAGGCTGGAAGAGTGGGCTAACAAGAACCTTAGGAAGTCCAACAAGGACAAGTGTAAGGTCTTGCACCTGGGAAAACATAATCCAGGCATGCAGCACAGGCTGGGATCTACCTGGCTGGGGAGCAGCTCTATGGAAAGGGATCTGGGGGTCCTGGTGGACAACAAACTCAATATGAGTGAACAGTGTGCTGCTGCGGCCAAGAAAGCCAACAGGACGCTGGGTTGCACCAACAAGGGCATCACCAGCAGAGATAAAGAAGTCATTATCCCACTCTACTCAGTGCTTGTCAGGCCACACCTGGAATACTGTGTTCAGTTTTGGTCCCTGCTGTACCAAAAAGTCACCCTTGTAGCCCCAAAACCTTGCCACACAAACCCAATACACCTTGTTGGCATTTTTCATTAATTTTACAGTGGATGCCAAGCACAGTGGCACCTCCTTTTTTTCACGTGGTTCAGATCCACAGCTGGGAAAAGCAGCTCAGATGGAGAATTATCCATAGGCTGAAGATAATTATGGGAGCTCTGGCTGTGTGTGGTGAGTTTGATCTGCACAATGGAGTCCTCTGTGGCTCTCAAAGGGTTTGGGACTAAGTGGTTTCATGGCCTTTTTCAGGCTACCTGCCAGGAGGTGGATTTCAGTCTTACAAATCATAATAGTGACAACAACAACAACAACAACAAAAACAAAAACAATAGCAAAAGCTTTGAGTTTTGACAGTGTCATATGCTACTGCTATTCCAAAAATATCTGAGAAGGGCTGCTTTTCAACTGTTCCCTCTGGCAGCTCCTCAGACAGCATCATCCTTTCTGCTTTTCTTGTCAGAACTTGAGAGTTTACTAAAACTTTGTAGGCTGGCTGCATTTGGGGTTTCTGCTCTGGAAAAACCCAGTTGCTCAGCACTCCAAAGATATCTTCATGCTTTTTTTACATTACAGTAACCCAGTGGAGCAGCCAGAGTTTCCAAACCCACTGCAAACCTGCTAGGGGAGTTCCAGCGAGAAGTGCAATTGGGGGTGTATTTTAGCCCTAACTGTAGAGCCACACCTCTGCATTCGCTCATGAGTGTGAGTCCCAGATCCAGTTCACAAGCTAAGCTGAAAAATTCAGACTTTCAAGGTCTTTAAAAAAAACAAGTTCCCTCTTTCCTTACAAATTCACCTCTGGTTTACATAGTGGGCTTTGCTGAATTAAGGGCCCCTCTTCTACTCCCTTCAGTTTCTTTTAGAGTGAAGCTGCTGTCATCACTTTTTAGTAATTTTCTCTAATTGCAGTGTAGCAAACAGGGGAAACAGCCCTGGTGTTATTTCTACCATCTCCAGCGTCAGCAGAGGGAAGGGATACAGCTCAAAATGTTTTGTTAACGAATGTGTCCATCAAGATATGTTTGCCATCTCTTAGCTCTGGGCAAGGAAATACTGTACTGTTTTGTCTTGCCAGAACCACAATTTTCTAAGCATTTCAGGCAAAACTGATTGCTGAGGTTGATTCTGGCAAAATGACGAAATTCATAAACCTGTCAACTCTTCCCACGTCAGAGGTGGGACTGTGTGCCAGTTCTGCTGGCATGGTGCCCTCTCGCCTCTCCCCCTTCCCTTTGGCAGCTTTGCTCCACGATCTCCAACTTACCAAAGCACCCGCCAGGAAATGTGCTCATTCCAGCGTCTGGATCGCTGCGGCACTGGCTTGTGATGCTGGCATCTCCCTTCTGCAACGAAAGGTTGCTTTTACAAATCTTAGTGGAGATGGCAAAATAACCCCACCTCTTTCTAAAAGTGATATTGTTCTAGCCTCCCCCTTTGCAAGCCGTTGACACTGTTGACTCAGCTAAAGGATTTTGTCTGTTTTGGGTCATTCTGAAGGACTTTACTAGGTGCCTGTTGTTTTGGGTTTTTTTTAGGAAGGAGCTAGATATATGTAAACAGAGAGTTAGCAGATCATAACTTAAATAGCACTCCTTCCCTCCTACTAAGCCATTTGCTTTCCTAACTGAAACCAGTGGTTTGTGATTCTTCACATTATTCTTTTAATGTCATGACCTGTGTGTCAAAGTGAGAGGTTGCTTGTGGATTTTTCTTGTCTTTGAAAGCAATACTTTCTCCAGAGACAAAGAGGCTCTTTTACAACACTCTTAGCAATTGCCATGAGGTGGGAGCTACAAATCGGGCAAGCCTGGGCAGTTGCATGCTGACATTTTTCATTCCTCATGTCCCACAAGTATTTCTCTTTCAACAGGCTTCTGTGTAAGTGAAAAGGAACTTTTTTGTTTCCTTGATTTAGTTATATTATGTTTTAAAATTCCTCTTTGGCTCCGATTTCCCTTTGGAAGCTGCCCTGGCCATAAAAAAATTTCACACACCCCTTTTTTAATTTTTAAAATTGCAAATTTGTGTTGTTCCTCTATCCCTATCAACAAATAAGGGGAAAATTTACTTAATGTCATTTGCATTTGCAAAGCCTTTCTAAGCTGTTTTCCACAATAGACCACTCATAGCTTTGCACCTCAGAAATGAAAAAGTAGGCAGATTTGGCCCTTGAAAAGAAGCCTTTTCCAACTTTTTGTAAACATTAATGACCTATTCGTAATGAAAAGGGCAAAAGTTTTCCACAAAGAGATATTAATACATTGACAAACTGCTAAAGTCTTCTGGAGAAATAGATGATGGTGATAGCTTTGAGCAGACTCTTCAGGAAAGAGAAAAGAGGGCTACAAATACACCAAATTTAATCTTATGATGAGATTCAGAAGTTTCCATTGATGTTTCTGGTGATTTTCATACATACATGAGAACAGAAGAACAGCTTTACCACATCAAACATCCAAAATGTCCCTGTACCTCAATATTCTGTATCTGACACTGTCAATAGTGGGCATTT
The DNA here is from genome assembly GCA_008921705.1 of Burhinus oedicnemus. Classification (NCBI taxonomy): domain Eukaryota; kingdom Metazoa; phylum Chordata; class Aves; order Charadriiformes; family Burhinidae; genus Burhinus; species Burhinus oedicnemus. The sequence continues at coordinate 842,789 of VFFE01008952.1, read as the reverse complement.
TTGGAAGAGTGTCAGAATGGAGCAGGGAGGGATGCAGTGATACCTCCCTTGTGTGTCCTCCCATTTCCACCAGCCAGCAACTGCCAGACTGCCTGGGCCACCACCCTGCCTTTGCATTTCTTCCAGGCATATCTCTGTCTGTGTTTCAACCTTATGTAAACCACAATGTCTTGTGGCAGGAGGTTCCACAGTTTAACAGCGAGCTGTGCAAAAAAATATTACCTGCTCTTTTTTGTTTTGAATTTATGACCTGTTATCGTCCTCCTTCTCAGTCTTCTACTGGGATTAACAGTAACAAGTCATTCCCTATTTCCTATTCACCTCTTCCATTCTACTTTTGATTTTACAGCCTTCTGTCATGTCCCTTTTAGCCATTTTTTTCCATGATTAAGGAATACTTATCTATACATCTGTTTATTGTATGGAAGCTGTTTGGTATCTTTGATCTTTCTTTTTGCTGCTCTCTGTACCATTTTGGTTCCTCTATACACTTGCATAGAAGCAATATATCCTTCATATCCTTTTGCCTTAGAAATATGCTGGTTACCAACAACGGAGATGTGATGGAGAGAAAACTCTGACAGGTACTGCTGTTTTAGGCCACCATTCAGAAAAATGCTGTGTGCCATTGCCTTCTGCTGAGGACAGATGTTAGTCATGTTACTTAATGCAATATGGGAAGGTTCTTGGCTCAGATCCAGACAGGCATTCAGGTTTCCAACTCCTGTTCGGGCTAACATCTCACTGATTTAATGGAAAGCTGAATACTCGGTTAGATGTGGTTGCGATAGGAACCTCAACAGAATTAAACGCTCTGTGTGTGTGATGGGGTTTGAGCTTGCAGGATCAAGGCATAATCTCTGAGAAATTAAATGGCAGCATTGAGGATTTTTAGATGTGTTATATAGAAGAGGCCCTTGGTACACTGAGACTATGAGGGATTATGGGAAACACTTTCCCTCATGGATATGATACACATGGATGATCTTTCGGGTTGGCTTTGGTCTTTGTGCAGTAAATCGTCACCTTCCGGGGCAGAGAGTGCAGGGAGATGTTACCAGAAGTATGGATCCCACGGAAGTGTTAGGCAATCTGTATGAATGCTCCATTGTGTTTAGTGATATCCAACATGGTACTCTGCAGTACAGAAAAATGGGATATGTGGGATTTATGGCTTCATGCAAATGAAAAGGAAAAAAAGATAGATTCATTATTAATTTTCTCTTAAGAGGGCAGGATTAGTGATTACATTTTCCTGTAAGAGGAAAGAAGCAACAGAGGACACCTACCTTTCCTAGCAGCTGACTTCTCCTGGTTTGTATTCCGCGCTCCACAAGCAAAACCCCTTTGGTTACACATGCATTTAAAATCACCTGGCAGATACAGAGCCTTGTGCAACCAAGGCACGATTTTTGTCTGATCCAACATTTGTCTTGAGTGGGAACTCTTGTGCGGGCAAAGTCTGTGTGATCAGCCGACCCCTCTGGCAATGTACACTCTAAGACAGTAATCTCAGATAAAGGTCTTGTGTTCATTTCTGTTACAAAAAATGAAACTAGTCAGAAACAACAAATGTGTCATTTTTTTCCGTCTAGGTTGCGGCTTTCCATTTGGAACCCCTTCTTGCTTCATTTATCCATTCCTACCAGCATATACTGGATGAGTGTCTCTTTATACAGTGTGTAATTCAGATTTATGAATGCAGTTCGTGTAAATTGGACATTAGTTGTGTTTCCAGATATGATGATTCAGCCCTAGAGAATTTGCTTTCTCTTTCCCATAGTTTGAAATGTCATGCCCCATAAGTAGTCGTCTTAAACACCACTGCTGGAAACCATGAAGAATAGCAAAAAGGCACTCACTGCTCCTGGTAGTATTCTGGGCATGGGGGATTTCACTATCATCTTCCCTTCCTTTAATTAGCCTGTATTCTTAGACTTTCAGTAGAATAACTAAATGACTAGGGGGCAATAACGAGAGCTAAATTAAAGATGGAATAAGGTACCCAAAGGCACATGAGTTACATCTGCTATTGTGCTGCTCAGAAAAGTGGGTCAAGTGTTTTGTTACCTGATGTAAGGTTGTACTTGCAAGGTCAGGAGAGCTACGAAGGTTGAGTGTCAACTGATGAGTCCTGAGACAAATCCCAAGACCACAGTAAATATAACCTTCCTGTGAATGACTCTAGGCAGAAGAAGGATTTCTTCATAAATTGTGAAAGTCAAACACTTAAAATTAATTTCAAATCTTGCCAAATGTCTTGGTGCTCTCTGGGAGAGGTAGAGAAGGACTGAAGAGAGAAATTGAGGGCAGAACGAAAAAAAAAACCAACCTGATGTGGCATGTTTCATGATGTTGCAACACAGCTTGATGCAACCAATTGTTGGAAGTGCAAATAGCTCCATGACCTCAGGCCCAAAGCACACAGCTCTGCTGCAAAGAGGTCTGGCAAGCTCTCTGACCTGACTTCAGATTATAATAAATGCTCTAGCAAACAATGAGGTGCTATAGCTTGCTGAAAAAATGCAGGCACAAAAGGTAAACTATGAAGTAATGCCAACATGTTGTCAGAACTATGTAAAGAGAGTATGTGGATGGAGGCAGCCATAACATGAAAGCCATGATTTCATAACCAGCTGAGGTGCAAAGACTGTATGATGCAGATCTGTCTCAGCCAGTGAGTAATCTTGCCATCCTCTGGGAGTGGCCTGGGTTACCCTGCCTTGGCAGTGGGCAGGAGCCAGCTGGAAGCGCGGAGCATCCCATCGTGTGTCCACAGCGCTGCCAGTTGGATGGCACAGCCCTCACGCAGGAGCACCTGGCATTGAGTTGAGCTCCCACGTATGCCCAGGCCCGTGGAGCTATGTGCACCCCAAAGGGTAATGTTAGCTTGTACTGGAGCCACACTTAAAGACTTGATGCTCCTTATCAAGTACAGGGAGGCCAGGCTCGGGCACTGCTCAAAAGATGACGAGAAACTGCCAGATGTAGGTGCATTTTTCCCTAACTTCAATTTGAATTCCGAACCCAAGCGTAATTTCATTTCCTGTAGATTTCTCTGTTAACGTCCATTAAAATATAAAAAAGCCATTATAAAAGAGTAACTCTCCAGCAATTTTGTCCTCTTCAGAAAGTCATATTATCACCTTCCACTTTATTAAAAGTGTGATGGGACGGTGCTCAGTGACTCCATTACTCATGTTGGTATAAAATTGAACCATGAGGTCTTAATTATACTGCTTAATTATTTAGCTTAACTCTTTAATAATGCATATATATGTATAATATACACACTGTGTAAGTACATTAAACATTTTAGAAAAAAGATTAGCAGTTGTAACATAACTTGTAGAACAGTTTTCCCACTCTTCCTATTTTATACAATATATTTAGTTCATTTTATATAAATCTTGAGGGTAACAGCTATTCTAAGACCTTAAAAATTTCTGACATCTGAGATTTAGGGAACAGTTGGCAACAACCAGTATTTCTGTATTTTTTCTCTCTTTTATCTTATTTCCGTTCTTCTGTTTCTGCTTTTTTTTTTTGTATTTTCAAGCACTGGCTCTTTGAAGTAGGCAGAGCAGTTGGGAAATTATATGCTTCACTTAAAACAGGCAATGATAATAAAGATTTGACATTTGGGATAGGCGTTAGATTTCAGAAAATCTGAAGGCACTATTAGCAACACTAGCTTACAGATTTTATCATTGCTACAAAGAGAAAAAAGAATATGTATACATATATATCTCTATATCGTATTTTTTCTATATATGTGTTTCCAAGTATAAAAGCTGTGCTTTGCACATGAAGAACAGGTACAGCGAAAGTTATTCTTTTAGGAGACCAACACTGGGTGCCAGTTAAAGCCATGGACACTTGCCATGGGCTCCACAGCCCAGGGCTTGGCTCCTGTTTTCCCATTGTTTGCTCCGCTCGTGTCAAGCCTTCTTTCAAGAAAGGCGATGGCAAAACTCCCACTGACTCTAAGGAAAGTGAGGTTTGGCCCTTGGTGAGCAATAAAAGCTCTGAAGCCTGAGGGTGGGAGCTCAGTCCGGCTCCTGCAGGGCTGACGTGCGCCACCGAGGTTAGCTTGCTCCCCACCCCTGCGCTCCTGATCCAGCTCCAAGATTTATAGGGCTCCATGGAAAAGCCCCCACATTGTACTGCATGGTATACTTGGTCACGGATGAACTTTTAATCACTCTGGCTCATAGCTTTGCAGAAAACAGCCTTGCTGCCACTACATAAGTCAAAGAAATTATTAGCTTCCCTTGTTCTGTTTCTCGTATATTATTTACCTGACTATTTGGGCAGCTTTACAAATTCTGTCGGTGGTGACAGTCATCTGCAGAATGGTGCAAATTAAAAAATGGGCCCCCCTTCCTAGAGAGTGTCCCCCTCTGGCCCTTTCAGGCAGTGGAAGTGCTGTAGGAAAGATCTTCCTCATGCTCAGTTTGGTGCTTCCCCCTGCAAGGCTGGCACTCAGCCCTCCTGGTGCCTTGAGCCTGGCCTCTCCGTAGACTCAGCACGCAGGAATGGGCTGGGGTGAAGCACAGATGTCCAGGTATATAAAGGTCTGCCTGTTTCTGGAGAAATTGCCACTACATGGGGTTTCAGGTGTTTTTTGAGATCCTCTCAGTACTCCACACATGATTGAAGGTCTTTGCTCTTGAGACAACGGAGCTCTCTATGCCTGTGTCATGTCTGAACCTCTCTAGAAATTATGAAGTAGGAATTTCTGCTCTGTGTTCCCTGAGCTGCTCCATCACATATGATCATTAGCAATTGGGACAACTGAGAACCGCTTCAGGCCCTGGGGTGGAGGAAATACCCAGGTCCCTTCACTGATGTTATCCTGGCCATGGTCAGCATGTCCTCTCCCAGCTCCAGCACCTCCATCTGCAGAGCAAAGTAATTCAGCAGGAAAGTCCCAGGCAGCAATGGGTGGATGCAAATGGCTGGAGCAGGCAGGAGTGGGTGGCAGAAAGCAGGGAAGGGAGTGATGTGGACATTGAGGCACCTCTCAGTTTCTCTGGGCTTCCAAGACCCCTCCAGCTTCTGGCCGCGGGCAGAGCTGTCCTGGCTGTCACACCCTTTCTGCGGCCCTCCAAGTAGTGCCCATTGCCAGGTTTGGGCAGTGGAGACCATTTTCTTCCAAAACATGCTCAGGAATTAGGACACGGTCAGGAATTAGGATTTAGGCAATGACAGGGTATCAGAGATGTAAGAAGAACCCCGTTTGTGTACCATTATCTCTCCACTGCAAAGAGTTTTTGTTCCCTTGAATCAATGTCTACCCTTGCCATAAACCTGACAGTTTCCCAATTTGTTTTCCAACTGATGGATTACTATTATTCTTTAAGGCTCCTAATATTTCACTAGTCAATGTTTTAATCTTGTACCTGATAAATTCTGGAATGTGCAGGGGAGTTATACGTGATTTTACTTAAATTTGTTTGTAATGTTTGAAATGCAGTTTAAGTCACCAGGAGAAATAAATGGTTGTAACACAGGCAAATGATATACAGACATCACTGTAGCACATGATACATTCCACTGCTGTTAACATCATCCAGCTTGCAAGGTGAAGAGCAGATAAATCAATCAACACTTGCTTCAAACCTACTGTGGGGACAATACTGTAGAAAGACCGATGCTTGATGAAGATGCAGTTGAATAAAATTCACGATCGCTTTCACCGTTTTCCACATTTATTTTCTTTCTTTTCTTGTGAAGGATGGCATGAGTGAAATACTGTTCACACAGGAAAGGGAGGAGGAGGACCTGTGCCTCTCAGGCTTGTTTGAAAATTACAGTCTATACAACAAACATTTTGTAAATGTTCAAGTGAGGGAGGGAATACTATGTAACATTTTTTGTACTAGTAAGTGTGGAATAGTTGGTATAAGGGTAGAATAACCATTTTTTGCCAGTTGTGTGATTGGTCTTGGTCCCTCCTCTGTAACTCATCCTCCCTTTTGCTTGATACCTAGCAGTCAATAATTTATGTTCTGAGATTTTTCTTTTGATTCTTCAGGGATCTGATATTTACGCTAAAACTTCGCATGCATGTCCTAATTGTGTGAAAATCTTCACCATAATTGACATAGATGTATATAGCTTGTATTGACAGAAATTCAGCTTCCATCCAAAAAAGAAAATCTTTTGGATATAAGTCATCATAGCTCTCAGAGCTCCTGAGAGAAAGGATGAAAAACGGGCCCTGACTGGGAGCCTGCTAGAACGAGACAGCAAAACAGTGAATGAGACTGGGAATACGGACCATAGGAAAGGTTTTTCTGTATGCTGGCAAAGTTATCCCAACAGAAATCCATTGCTCCCATTATTGTTGATCCTGCAAAACTGTATAGGCAAGTTTGGAGTCAGAACAAGACTTTACTTGGCATTGTGTAAATCCTTGGCTGTTATACTTCGACAGAAGAGTCAGTCTAGATTCCAGCCATCTGGAAATGTTACAGGATAAAGGAAAATATTTTTCAATTTCACTTGGGGGTCAAGTCTTTTCAATAACTTAAAGATACGAGGAGAAAACAGATTTCCTGATGACAATGATCAGATACATTGTAAATGTCATCTTTCAACATTTCTTTAATGACTATAGGAAAGACCCTGAAAAGAAGTATTTTGTCATACAGTCTGTTGATAGTCTACTTCTTTTACTTAATGAAATAAGCTACTATCAGTTCTGCACACCTTGAGATAGGGTATGTTGTATATGTTATACTGGTATTTTCTTTCCCCCTACATGGTGGACCTCATCCTACAAATACTTCTATGCTAATTTGAACACACAGGATGAACTCCTGGTCTGTCTTACTGAAGAATAGTTTTGGGTGTGGAACAAATTGTCCCGGGGACTGAGTAGAGTATACTGAATTATTAACTCATCTTCTGTCAAGCTTATTAAAAACATTAAAGACATCAAGCGCATGGGATCAGTAATATTTTCAGGAAACTTGCACTGCAGCATATAGCATTAAGAGAAAGCTGGTAGACGTGTCACTGCTGCATGGGTATCCTTGTGCTGCACATTACTGAGACACGACTGTTGTTTTTGCTCTTGGACTTGGTGGACTCAAGAAAGCTAAGGATAAGGCACCTGCTGGCTGTCAGGGCTTCTTATTGTCATAGTTTTGAATACATACTATTACAACCCTACTGTCATCATGTTCCTACTGTAGCTTCTTTAGTATTGAAGCAACATTGCTTCTGCATTTGTGAGTAACACACATCAGCAGAGACAACTGTAGCTGCTTGAACATTCAAACAAATAGGAACTATGATCCAAAGTGCTATAAAAACTAACTGCTTTTGAAAAGCTCCTTATTTGACAACTCCATAAATCTCTCTAACTCTGATTACCCATTTGGGAAAAAACATTTGGACAAAAGTTTAGGTCAATAAGCAGTATATAAATACTAGATACTATTACAACATTTGTCATCATTATTATCGATAAAACTTAACATTAAAAACTGACGAATATCCAGTTTGAGATGTCCAGCCTATGACATTTTAAAGGATTTGGCTTTAGGGCAGTTGCTTAGTGCTTCAAAAGCTTGGCCCTAGTTTTCTCCCAACCCTGAATTTTAGTCATATCAACAATATATGGTAACTCTTGCAGCAGCTTCAGAGAGAAAGCCTTGGCCCAAAGGAATTCATGACTCTCAATCATAGTAAATAATTTTCAAAGTTGAAATATGAATCCATATCCTTCATCAGTTATAATCACATTCTTCATTATGGAGCTTGCTCCAGTGCCAAAAAGATGTTGTGTTTCTTTCCAGACACAGGGAAAGGTAGTGATTTGCCCAGAAAGCATACAGCATACACAGACAAAGACAGATGTGGGGTGGGGGAAAAGACAGCACACAAACAAAGTGATCAGGACAAGTATAGACTCATGACATAACAGCTGTCACTTTGTTGCGAAAAAAATGTAAATCCCCCTTCTCAGTCCTTACTTTTTATTCACTCCCATGTCTCCCAAGCAATTCCCTGTTATCATGTTATTGCTTTCACACCTCGCCTCCCAATACACAGCCTGTACTCTCCACCCAAATACAAAACTGACTGACAGAATAAAGAAAAGAGGACTCTAAAAGCATGCTTTGGTCATCTAGTTTCTTGGAGATGTTCCAGTGCAGTTTATCTTCAGGAAGGATTTTAAACCCTTATTCGACAAAGGTTTTAAAATGACTGCCTAGTACTATGGATGTCTTTTAAAACACCAAGTCTTTCAGGATGGATTTAGAGGTTACATGGGATGACGCTGGTTGACGGTTGAAATTCAAATTTCAGAATCTGCTTTTTGTGAATACTTTTACTATTCACCTAAGACAGTGCATTTCTTGATGCTTCTCATCAGTAAATCCATTAGCTAGGGTGGCATTATGAAGCAAGCAGAAAGAAATGTGAAGTTGGTGTCAATGCCACCTAAGATTTTAATGAGTACTTTAGAATATTTTTCAATTTAGGCATGGATAATTCATGGATTAACATTTGAATTTTAGCTCACGAACAGTCAGGATGAAGAAGAAAGAATGCTTAGCTCCCAAGTGTAGGAGTTATAACAGTTTTTGGTTGTGAATTAATATCAGTCCTATGGGGACACTCACTAAGAGTTGTTTATGCTCACTGAAGTCAGAGATTATGGATGAAGTATATTCAAGGGCTTTGAATCAAATTAGCAATGTTATCCGCTTATTTATTCTGTGATGTTAATGAGTCATTCTGAGCAAGCAATGTTTCAACATTTTATACACTCAAGTTTCATTCCACAAGATTCACTGCAACACTGAGTAAAGAATGGTCTTGATCATTCCAGACACTCAGAGACTAAAAATCTAATAATTGGCAATTCAGATAACCAAAAGAATGGAAGAATGGTTTTGCAGACTTGAAAGTCTGTGGTCGTTTCTCCTGACTACTCTTACGGTCTTCAGATGGATGGGTTTTATTCCTGACTTGTGGTTTGCTTTGGCTCACGTATTCTTTTTTTCATAGCTGCAGCTCTCCACCACATTTTAATCCTTCTCTGAAGAATTTACTTTACCCTGATTATGAACTTCTCACTTGCTTCACTTCCTTCATGTATGTAACAGCTTTCAGTCTTCAAAATCCAGCTAGTATCTGCTGACGTGTCCAAGGTCAAACTCGGCAGTAAGACCATTTGTCTCCCCATCTCTCCTGTCTGAATCATCTTCTTTCCTTTATTTGCCATGCAGCAGTGTCCATTTGCCTTCTGTCTCCTTTATACCATCCTTCTGGCTTCACTTCTTCCTTTACACTGTACCAATGTGGCAAGTGGGTTATTTCTGGCTGCTTTATTCCCATCATCTCATCCCCTACACTCATTCCACATCACTGATCAATCCAATTCCCTACCATTCACTTACTTCCATTACTCTCCTTTTCCATCTGCTGCACAATGGCGTCCCCACTCTTGCTTTTGCCTTTGTCTTTACAGAATAGTATTCCTTTATGGATCTGAAGCTGAGGCCCATCTCTTTGGCCACTGCATGCTGCCCTCAGCAGTGCTTCTCTCCATTTCCCATCCACACTCACTCCTTCCCTTCCCACCCACCCCTCTGGGCTTTCCTCTGGATACTCCCCTGCTGATCCACCTCATCATCCCTTTGCTGTCTGATTCATCTATTGATTGCACACAGAGCTATGACTACTTCTCTAATCTTGGCTATCTCTCTGACAGCACTTGCATTTATTTTTTGATTCATCTGTATTTTTTAGTGGTATTTGTCATCTGGATTTAAATGCTTGGACAGTAAGAGCATCAGGCCCATGAACTAAGTATTGTGTGTTCTATCCTTCAGCTGGTTTCTTCCCTAATGAGTAAGTGAATCTTGATCGAAGGAAAATGTAATTCACCCCCACATCACTGTCTTCAGCATTTCCTTATTCTTTAACTTCCTTTTCTCCATGCTAAATGTGGGCTCTGGCAGCAATGAGCCCATTTTGATCTATCTCAGCTTTTTCTTTTCTGTTTCTCATGGAGCCTTTCTTTATTTCTCACCTCTTGCTGTTCAGGTACCCCACCAGTTGTTTCTGTCCAGCTTGCCTTCTTCATTACTGTTGCCTCTAATGAATATATTAACCATCTTCACCTTCAACACTTCCTTCCCTTCAGCTCCCTCACTGACTTTCTCCCTGATGTCTTAGCTCTCTCCCAGGGCTAAGTATGTGTGACTTCTAGATAAAAACCCGGTTAAAAATATCATCACTTTGAAGATGAAAATGTTCATGTACTCTTTGGTTTGCATCCAGTAGATTATTCTTCACTGAGTGTTCAGTTCTGTCTTCTCTCTTTACCAGTATTAGTTATCCACATCTTTTCCTACTGCCCTGTTGGTAGGAAAAGATGCTGCTTCTTTCCTTTGGCCTCAGTTATACTTTTCCATCAAGTTTGCCTCAGCTACTGAGAAGTTTTCGGTATCTGTTTCCTAGGGGTCTCCTACTTTCTCTTTCAGTTTCCTCCTAAAAAAAAAAAAAAAAAGAAAGAAGAAATCTGGCATGGCATATTTATATTCCTTTTATATTCCTTTTTTCTGCCTTTATCCAACCTGATCACAAACAATTTCTTTGGATTTTGGTGTTGCTCAAGACAGTATGACAAAAGCAGGGAATTTTAGGATCAATCAAATTATAAAATGTAGTCTGTACTTACACGATGTTACATACACTTAAGGCGCCATGCAAACAAATATTTCAGCATATATAAATATAAAAAATAATAGCTATGTGTAATGCACGCTAGTTCTGAACTGTTAATTACTGAAAATATATGGCCACTTGAACAGAACCAAAATTCCTGGAGATTTTGCAAGGCCACAGAGTTCAGCTGGACAAAATAAGAACAAATCACTCCTAGTGAAGCAGTATGTCCCAATCACCTTAGTCCCGCTGAGCTGTGTGGCCTTGGGGAAGCCAGATGGTTCTGTTATACAAACCTCATTTAAAGTTGAACATGACCCTGATTCAAATAATGGCATTTCTGGTGAGGGTTCATTGTACATCATTTGTAGGATTAAGCAGAGAACAGGGTGTTCATTATAAAAAACCAATGGAAGACAGAAAACAAGAGAATTTATAAGCTGAGTTTTTCCAGCATTTGTGTTGCAGTGAATCCAATGATTCAGCTGTTTTAATTACACCTCTTGGTCAAATTGCAATAGAATAAACATTTGATCTTTTTTTCTGTAACCATAACTTGAATTTTGTTTTCATCCACAAATGTGTAGAGGCACAACCGTACCACATGAAAGCCTGCACACTAACTTAGCATTCCACCAATTTTTTTTCTATCACTAATACTTTCCATATTCTCTCAACCAGTATTCTAGCCTTGAGGCTTTCTTTTGCTTCCATGTTGGTACAATCTCATGAGTGATAACTTGTAAACCTTTCCTTCATATTTTTTTTTAACAAGGAAGACTTAACACAGGATGATTTTTTGACTTGGGTCAAAATGTGAGTTCTGTTTTCTACAGTGTCCCAGATTTTCAGTGACCTGCAGAGGTCACATCGGACTTTCATTTCTGGATCTACAAAATGAGGGATTGAGCAGTGTCCTATTTAGAAGGGGTGGTAAATTCAGAGCATAAAACCAGTGAGGCACAAAGATTCTCTGGGGATAGGGCTGTGCAAGTATCTCAAATGACTGTGCATTAGAAGGTCATAATGAAGTTTCAATTAAATCAGCTTTTAGTATCAGGAAGTTCCCTTTCCCAAAGGGTTTTTATTAGTCCTTTGTTTCATGTAGACGAAGGATCTTTTATGTCTAGTCTTCAGCAGATGCTGTGCTCACTTCTAAATATATTATTTGTTTTATTTTCATTGTCACATAAAACAGAGGGAATAAAAGGAAATGTTACCTCTTCAAGAATTTATTTCAGTTGTAACTTTATATATTTAAGGATCTTTGCCATGAATGTGTAGAGGTGCGATATTTCTATCTTATTTGTAAGGAATGGAAAGTAAAGTTGTCCTTGCTGTTTGAATTCAAGCATTACACAGGAATAATGGACTTGTTTAATTTGGGATATGCTTTCAGGGTCAACATCCTGCAGCAGCATTGCTAAAGGCAATGTCTGGGTTTCCTTTCATGAAGGCACAAGAGAAGGAAATGGAATGAAACATCCATTATCTGGTCTCCACCTGGAGGCTCCTTGCTCTATAGAGCTGGGAGAGCCTCATCTTTTCACCATAAATACAAGTAGGGTAAATGTTGTTTTTTGGTTTTTTTGTATTTTTTTTTCTCACAGGAAAACAGCTTAGGAAAAGCAATCTTATTGTCCAAAGCCCAAGGACAACATAAAACCTTTTCTAGACCGAAGCTACTTAATTACTTACCATCTATCAGACAAGCTGCTGTTCTGCACTTAGCATCATGCTTCATTGCCTGACAGCACAGCTGGCTGGAGGCTGAAATTGAAAATCATTTTCCTTTGCTCAATTTCCTTGTAAACAGCAAAAGAATGGTGTTGATACGCCAGACTTCACTGGGAAAGTGGATTGCCAACATGCGAGACCTTTCTCCAGTGGTTTTAAAAAAGAGGAATGTGATTAGTCTCCTACAGAGCTAAATCAGGACACCTCCAACTTATGCTTCATTTAGTCTTTGCTATGATAGGCTCCCATTGATCTCTGCTGCACCAGTCATGAATAACTCAGAATACTAAGGCAAAAAAAACAGAAAAAATGGTCTTATGTTATAAAACCACTTAGGAGAGCTAAGTGAGCTATTGTTAATAGGCAATTTATGAAGTATTCAGTCCAACAAAACATAAAACCAGATTTTTCAATCTTGGCCTATTTCCACTTCCATTTATATTAATGTCGATTTTACACTATCTGTAAATTTATGTATGGCTTTGTAGTGTACGCCAATATTAGAACTGAGTATGCAATCCTGCATTTTGTTGCAAAGCATACTGGTAAATTTTGCTTTTCATCAATTTGCAAATAAGTAGAGATGCAACTGTTTTACTAGTTTATTTGGAATCCAGGTTGATTCTATGAACACTTAATGCAAATGTATTTCATAGTATCATTTCTCATAGACTGACACTCACAGTACTCAGGTGTGACCTCAGTGACCAGCCATATTTCATTTTCATTAGTATTAAGTTGCACAAATTGTATAAAAGCAAGTAAATGTGTACTTTTTGGGAGCAAGATTCATGCTGCTTTAATAAGTATTATGTTTTACTAGCGTTTATTATCCTGTTTATAGTTTTAGGGTCCAGCTTTACTTCCTTTGAAGTCCAATGTGAAACTCCTTTTGCTTTCAGGGTAAGCTGCATTGGACCAATAAATCAGTGTGTTTTCTCCATGTAGCCTTGAATTTATGAAGATCTGTTAGTTAATCAAAAAAAAGAGTCATCTACTAACTGGTATAAGTCTGTTCAGTGACCAATATAGGATAGATTTGGTAGCTGAGAACACACTTGCAAAGCTGTTACAGAACAGCTTTCGGGGGCAGACTAAAGCACAACGCTCCCTGAGTTTCTTCAGATGGTTATTCAATCTGCTGCATTGCGGTTATGCTGATTAAAGGCTTACATACATTCTATAGGATGTACTCTACAATGCTGTACTTAAACTTTCTAGTCCCTCAGGAGCACTTGTGTTGAAGAGCTAACAAAGTTTTCACAAAAAGCAACTATTTCCAGAGAAATTGATGACTTACTCACAGACTTCATTTAATATACAAGTAAGTGCCTTCATAAATATTCATAAGTATTTGAGAAATGCCAAGAACAATCCAAGAAGGAAAGGGAATGTCTAGAGAAATGCTTTTAATAACTGTACAGCTCAAATGTACTGCTGGTTCTGTCTGTGTCAAGCAGCCCAGTGTTTGCATGGATCTTTTACTGGGTCAGAAAGCTGTAACTAAAATGTCACATCTTAGCATTTAATAAAAACCACAGCATGGACACTTTAGCATTGCAACCTCGATGTAGCAGAAACTCACAGGTATTTCTAAAGTAAAGCTTTGAAGAAGTTGTGGGGAACAGACTTAGGAAAGAAGCATGTCCATAAGTTTTGCAAGACCAGTTCTTAATCAAAATTACTGGACTGTTAGGATCAGATGCTCCAGTTTCCTGCATCTATGTCAGATCAGGACCGTGATTTCACTGTAAAGCACAGGAATTGCTGTGTTCAGAACCTGTGCTTCCTTAGACCTGCCAACATTCTTTACTATCAAAGCCAAGAAGTCTGCAGAGGTGGGAGGGACAACTGAGTTCTGACTTTCATGATACCTGTGTGTTTAAGAAACCCTTGATTGTCCATAGCACATCAGCACAAAATCTGAAATAAAGTATTTCCAGAACAAGAACCCAAATGTAACTCAGTGTAAAAGCACAATGTAGGTACATTTAAAGCAAATGCATGTTCTAAAGGAGTCCTTTCTGATCTGTAGCCATTTGCAGTGGCATGAGACTGTTTCACAGAAACATCTGATTAAATTTACCAGCTATGAAGAAGCTATTGAGAAGGTAAGTGACTAGTAAAAGATAACTAAACTAGTTATCTTTACAGGATAGCAATTAAAAGCTCATGTGAATTTTACCTAAAGAGAGAGTTAACTCTTTTCATTGAAGCATTTTTAAATCTAGTTTAAAATGAAACCACCCTTACATATTAAGGACTTGTCTTTGCTGCAGAAATAACTGATGTATTGCCCTTAATTTGAATTCCGTCCACAAAGCCCTTCCATTCAATGTGGAAATATTCTTGCACACAAGTTAACTGGCCCATTGGGAGGTATAGGCTACAGCTCAAGTTAACAGGGTTGCTGGATGCTGCTAATCTATTCACTATTTAGAGGGTTTCTTCACAGCTGTGGCTTCTTTTGCTCCAGCTAAGCTAAGTTAAGAGGCATTAAACCCAAATCTAACACTCTTGAATTACTAGGGGTAGAGGTGGAGAAAGGAGATGAGGCTGCCGGGTTTGATACTTGCTCTGGTCAGAGGAGCTGCTGGCACTCGCTGAGGTGTGTCCCGTCTCCTCCTCATGTTGTAGCTTTGTCAATAAAACCACATAATTCTTCCAAACTGCTCTCCAGGCTCCTCTGGTGTATCGGCTGGGGATTTATTCAGCTGCCTATATGCATTTGAGATGCCCAGGATATTGGAGACACCCACAGCGCCATGGATACAGTTCAGAGACTGGGAGATATAACCCAGGGCCTATGAAACACTCGTACTCTTTGGGGCGGCAGCTGGAGGTGAGGTGGTATCCATAGGACATCTCAAATGGCGCCTGGTGCCTGTGTCTGAGCAACTGAATCAAGGCCTTCGTCTCTGTTGATGATAATGGGTGCTTACATGCTTCGATTTAGATATCCAGACATTTTGATCTGTGGCTGACTCCTGCCCTGATGGAGGTATCGCTTTCAACTGCCTCAGCAAGATTTACTGAAGCCCATTTGTCAAAACTCTAAGATGTCTGAACAGACGGGCTAGCAGTTTTAAAGACAGACTATGATAAGAATTATAGTGATAATATAATTTTATTTTACCATATTGCAATATTGGTATTTTGATTATTTCAAGTGATTAGTAAGTATTAAATGCCAGGGACTGCTGAGGCTGTCCAGGTGGATCACCTGAATAATGCAGGTGGTGGGGTACTTGCTGCCACAGCTTATAGCTACTGGATGGTGACTGCTGCTACAAGCAGGTCTGAAGGCTCACAAGGTGCTGTACGAAATGTCAAGTGTTCTTCCACATGAAGTATATCCCATGCCATCAACAAACACAATTAGTTTTTCCTATTGCCCCCCACTTCTGCACAACTGCCCAGCTTCATCACAGGGGCAAGGTCTCTTGTGCAATGTTGGTGGCCAACTCTTGCTGTGGTGGTTTCAGATGTTACTGTCCCCAGCCTGGCCCCTCTGCTGGGGCTGATATCCCTGTACCTGCAGAAGAGAATATATGTTTGGACCTTAGCTCCTTCAGGTCACAGTTTGGTACGTCGTGTTAGCTTTAACATTGTTTCAAAATTACTTTTGTTTTGAAGTAACTTTGCAATCATCAGGACTCATGAACTTGTGCACACAGGCCCCAGAAGGTTTGGGGTTGGCCCACCTCCGGTTTACTGTTTAAGCTACGAGGAAATGTGACATGTTTAAGTTTCATGGGGAATCACAAAGGTTTGCATGAAGTTTCCGTTCCAGCACAAGGCACAGGTGTCCCAAAACCACAAAAGACCATGAGTGGCCTCTGAGTGGTGAACCACATTTTCCCTGGAAATGCCCCAGAACAGCCACGGAAGTCCCCGAGGAGGAGAGCCAGTAACACCTGCTGAGTGACAGCAGACACAAGCTTGCAGACAACACAGCAGACAGAGGAGTTTAGCGATTCACTGATGATTTGCAAGTGCAGGATGAGTTCACAGCAAGCCTGCTTCCAAGCTTTTGTAGTTCAAATGAAACATTTCACATGTCTCTAGGAATTGCCCCTTCTGATGAAAAAAGGGTGAGGCATTTGGAAGTCAGTATAAAGAATGTGATAATCTTCAATTAAAATAAAATGTTAGGAAAGATAAAGCCAGTTTTTTTTCTTTGCTTGTCTTTAAAGGACTTTGGAAATTGTATTCCACTGGGGTGTAGATTAAATAGCTTTTTCTGAAATTATTTATTTGTGACTGTTCAATTGCTAAGTGTGTGGACATTAGTGAGAATTATTTCGGTTGTGGAATGGTTGCAGAATGTGACGTATATGGTAGAAAAGGACAGGAAAGTAAAAGATTCTTTTTTTCCAGAAAGAAAAAAGACAGATTCTTAGGTAGCCAGGTGATAGATCTAATGGAGGAAAAGAATTCCTGGAAGTCAGTGCACAACAGAAAACAAAACTGGACTTGCTCCTTTACTTTCGATTTTTGAGTTTGGACCAAAAAAAGCCACGGAGAGTAGAATGAAACTTAAAGACTTAGAGGGAAATGAAAATGAAAATGATGCTGATACCTTTTGAAATCTGTGCAAACTGAAGCAGGTTTTGCTCTCAAAGGAAAGGCTTAGAAATAAAGGTGCGTATGGACATACCTAGTTACCATCTAATGTCTGATTACAGGCTGAAGATAGTTTAGAAGTCCTGTACCATTGCTAACAGTATGAAATTCTCATTGAACTCAAGTGGCAAAGATCTCTGAATTTCAAACTAAATGTCCTGGGCTCTATTCCCATTTTTTCTTTGCTGACAATGTCTCATTTATGAAAAAGGGGCCATTATCAATTCTTTCAAGAGCTGAGTGATACTGAATTGCTCAGAAGAAATTCTCTTCAGCCGTTTTTGTTTATAAAGGCAATGATCAGCATGCTACAGGCTCTCAAGATGCACTGAAAAAAAAAGAATATGAGGGTTTCTTTTGGACAAAAGGGTGTGGATAGCATCCAGCAAAAAAATTAGTTATCCACTAATTATTTATAAAATGTTTAAGTAATAATTATTTAACTGCTAAACAACAGCAGAACTATGCAGCCTAGAGCTGGTTGTGACATCCAAGAAGATAAATGAGCTACAATATTTAGATTAAACAAAAAAGGACCATTATAATAATATACACAATGAGCAAAGTACTGCATTTTCTGGTTAATGCCACAACTGAGTTTCACAATGAACTGTTTGTGGAAAATTAAAAATATAGTTTAGCATATCTGAATATATTACTTTCCACTATGCAGTAAAAACAGAGAAACACATGGCATAGATTACAGCCTCAAATGCTTGAATATTCTTGGAGTGGAGGCTGCCTGGCAACTTTTGTACCAGCTGGAAGAGCAAGGACCCAGCTGGCTTGGCAGTAGCCACCATATTGTGCCTTGGCTGGCAGATGGCCATCTGACACTCTTCAAGGGTCTGTGTTCCTCCTGTCTGCATGTCTGCAGCACCGACAGCCCAAGACCACATTTAGGAGTGGGCAGATCATTCCCAGCAGTGTCAATCATGTTGGCACATGACAGCGGGGTGTGAAAGACGTGAGGGACTGACATTCCTGAAAAAGGCTGAATGACGGCGCTTGTGGAGACCCAAGAGCAGGTTTTTAGGGTACTTCGGCATTGAAATTTTGATCTCTGGATTGTGAAGGGGTGATGAGAATTCAAGGGTTGGTGCCACCATGAGGGAAGGGGAAAATGCAAAACTTTGTGCGATTTTTGCAAATCCTTACTCACATGAATGTAGGATGCAAACAAAGGAAATACAATAATTTATGTATTTTTAATGCCTTTAATCTAAGCATTACAGGACTATTAACACATTGGAATTAAGCTCCTCAGAGTCAGGTACTGATGTCAAGTTACAGAAATAAATGTAGCAGAGATCTAATTGGAATAAACTCAAGTTGCCTAAGTAGGGAAGGACAAAGGATGCACTAAGCTTCAAGTCAAGGAAGGAAGGCAGTTGGCCACACCAATAAACAGCCACATTGCCTCCTACTGGAAGAAGAGAAAGTCCCAAATTAGGAAAATGGGCACCTCTAGGAGTCCTGGGTCCTTCAGAGGTTTAGGTGTAAACAGAAAAATGACTCAAAATGGATCACCTTTTGCTAGACACTGAAGGATCCACAGAGAGATCACCATCAAGACACAAACCTGTATGATGTCATAGAATCATAGAATTATTTAGGTTGGAAAAGACCCTTAAGATCATTGAGTCCAACCGTAAACCTTATACTACCAAGTTTACCACCAAACCATGTCCCTAAATGTCACATCTACACATCTTTTAAATACCTCCAGGGATGGTGACTCAACCACTTCCCTGGGCAGCTTGTTCCAATGCTTGACAACCCTTTCAGTGAAGAATTTTTTCCTAATATCCAATATAAACCTCTGCTGGTGCAACTTGAGGCCATTTCCTCTTGTCCTATCGCCTGTTACTTGGGAGAAAAGATCAAACCCCACCTTTCTACAACCGCCTTTCAGGTAGTTGTAGAGAGCCATAAGGTCTCCCCTCAGCCTCCTTTTCTCCAGGCTAAACAACCCCAGTTCCCTGAGCCACTCCTCATAAGACTTGTGCTCTAGACCCTTCGCCAGCTTCATTGCCCTTCTTTGGACACACTCCAGCACCTCAATGTCTTTCTTGTAGTGAGGGGTCCAAAACTGAACACAGTATTCGAGATGGGGCCTCACCAGTGCCAAGTACAGGGGGATGATCACTTCCCTTGTCCTGCCGGCTACACTGTTTCTGATACAAGCCAGGATGCTGTTGGCCTTCTTGGCCACCTGGGCACACTGCTGGCTCAGATTCAGCCGGCTGTTGACCAATACTCCCAGGTCCTTTTCTGCCAGGCAGCTTTCCAGCCACTCTTCCCCAAGGCTGTAGCATTGCAGGGGGTTGTTGTAACTCACATGTAGGACCCAGCACTTGGCCTTGTTGAACCTCATACCATTGGCCTTGGCCCATAGATCCAGCCTGTTCAGATCCCTCTGTAGGGCCATCCTACCCTCAATCAGATTAGCATTCCCACCCAACTTCGTATCATCTGAGAACTTACTGAGGGTGCACTCGATCCCCTCGTCCAGGTCTTTGACAAAAATATTAAAGAGAACTGGCCCCAATACCAAGTCCTGGAGAAGCGTTATTGGTTCTAAGTCTCAAAGATTTCCTACTTTTTTTTTTTTGTTCTTCGTGTTCCTATGACCAACACAGGAGTTGTCTATCCTTCCCAGTACCTTTAAGGCTAAACACTGTCTTCCCAGGAACTGAACACAAACACAGTCACAGTGATTCAAGCTTGAGTCACTTGCTTAATCCCTCCTCTGTTTACTTCCCACTGCTCCTGCTCTGGCACCACTCTGGTAACCATCTCTTTCCAGCTCCTCCCTTGCAGCACATCCAGCAATGGCTGAGAGGTGGTGTCTTTTCACAGGTGTTGGTTGGAGCTGGTGGAGCAGTGAACAAACCTGCTGTCAATGGGGATTTAATTCCACCCAGTGGAGTGGTGGCAGGAGATCCCCACAAGTCCCTTCCCATGCAGGCTGTGTTATGGTCTCTTGCAAGCAGCCCCATCTGGAGTGTATGCTGCTTCAGGAGAAACCACAGACCACTGAAAGGCAAAGCTCTGCAGCAAAACTCTCCTTAAGAAAGTTTTCGTGGTTTGGTTGCTGGTGTGGATGCTTTGATCTTCAGGGGGAATGCCATCAGAGCTCATAAACTCCTTCTGCTCCCACAAACCCCGGACTGACCACTGAGGTATGGATGCTAATACAGCCATAGTGCCAGAGCCTTGTCTACTCCACATCGCAGAGAAATTGCACTGAAGTCAGTGAAACTCTCCCTATTCATATGAGTGAAAGACCTTTTTAATAGCTTCAGGCCAGGATGAAGCACTGTGTTATCTATTCTGAATACCTGTACTGTCCAAAACATAACATTTCAGCCACTAATGCTCACAGTAGGGGGAATTTGTTCTCCTCTGTTTATATGTGAAGATGTCCAGCCCAAAATCCAGTGGTTGGTTTCATTAAATTGACAACAAAATAATTCCTCAAGGATGAGCAAGCAATGCTTTCACACACACTGAAATTCTACTTTTAAATTGGACTCACAGATTTATTTTCCCTTGACTTTCAATGAGGTTTAAGCACCTGTCTCTTTGAAAACAGATCTTTGGCTTCTAAATCATTTAGTCACTGCTGCAAACTGTATCCTATCTGCTGGAGAATCTGACTCTCAATGTTTTTGATTTACAGATGTTCATATTAACCAAATACTTCTCATATATGCAAGACTTTCCTTGCAGAATGCCTTCAAAATTGTAATGCAGAATGAACAAATACACCAAGTCCTTTGCATAATTATGAAGAATAACTTTGGTTCTGGTAAGCATATGGTGGGCACTCTGGAAAATTACGGGCTAACCATCAGGGGTCAGTTTTGTAGCACTGAAAACCTGTGGCCTTGCTAGTCCAGAACTTTGCCTGTGGCAGCAAGGCCACCAGGAGTCAGGGTTTGCTAGTATAGGTGCTGCTGGAAGCTAAGATGTCCAAATGGCTTTTGGACCACAGATGGCTTGTGCCCTGCCATGAGGCATACAGGTATGTGTTTTGCAGCAGATGAGGGCCTAAAGTTATGATTAGTAACAGATTAGTGAGTGTAGAAAAATGGTTACTTCACTCCATTTTTAAAGTAATCCATAGAGTTGCACTGACTTTGTACCAGTGAACTATCCCTGACTTAACTGGAAGCAGTCCTGCTTTACCTCTGTGTGATCACAGATTTAGCTTTTATCCTTGTATAAGTGCTGTATCTTAATATCCACCACATGGATCTGTTGTGCTTTCCCATGTTAGCTCGGGCATATCACACCGTGCTCATAATGAAGTCGATGGGAGAGTTGCCTTGGAATTAAAAAAAAAAAAAGAAAAGGATTGGGCACTGTGTAAAATAAACAGAAATGTAAGCTTCTTTAACTCCCACTGCATTGCATCATAATTAAAATATTTTCTTTTAAAATTGGAAGTTGTAGCAGTTACAAATACCTTTCATCTGAGATTCAGTGGTAAGCTTCTCCTCTCATGTTACTTCTGAATTATAGAGGCATGAAAGAAGAATTAGGCCTTGATATTTGAATTCACTATGAAGCCCAAAATGCCCAAAATCTGATCTTTTCTGGATAATGTTGAAACGTAGGGGGACTGCTGTGCTAATTTCTTCTCCATTTCTATAACCAAGTCACTCTATATGTCACTTCTATGTGTTTATAATAGTATTTTTCTCAAATTGTGCATTATGAGCCCCAGTGAGATCCTGCAAAGGTCTGGCAGAGGTTGTGGGGAGTAGCCAGGAGCATCCCTGTCCCTTCAAGGTTGTCAGTGACAAAAGGCTGTAACTATAGGTGACTGTCTGCAAAGGTCAGGGAACTACTGCCTGCATTAACTGTGCATTTCCTCCTGTTCCTTCAACACTGGGAAGCCAGTGTGGACAGTTTCAGGCAGTGATTATTGTCTCTTCTCACTTTTCCACCCGGACAGACCAGTACTACTGCTGGTCCAGGAGGAGAAGAAAGGCAGTGAAGCTGGAGGGAATTCAGACATGCACCTAGAAGAGTGCAAAACAAATTAGGCCCTAAAGCCAACATATTTCTGAGAGCTTCTAGCCGGTGGTGCCCCAGTGAGCAGTTATCTGCATTTTCAGTCATCTAAATGCCTTCGAAGGCATGGCCTTGGGCCCAGGGCACCCAGGTCCTGTTTGAATAAGAAGTTGGCAGGCCGCAGAGGGGATGCTGCTCTGAACACAGACCGAAAACGGTTTGAGTCACAAGTGCTTTAGAAGTAGGGGATGAAGCTTTACAGCTAAGCCCAAATCTTGTCTTTTCACTGACAAAATTTCATCAGTAAAACAGTAGATTTCTTTACATGGATTGACTATTTAGGAATTTATACTCCCCTGGCTCCCACTGCTTGACAGATTGAATGAATCCTGCTACAAAGATCTTTATCCAGTATTATCTGCCTGTCAGATAAATGGCTTGATTAAAGCGGTATTAGCTTCAATTCCCTTCCCATAGGCAGCTGATCATTTGCTGTCCATGTTCTCTTTTTGCAGGCTCTGGAGCCATCTCAATGATGGTTGCATTCTGCTATACCGCTCATGGGCCAGGCTAACTGTTTCTACCCACAGCATGCTCTACTTCCACTCCTTGCAGGTTTTCGAAACAGCAAGAGAAAGCTAACAAATGGCAAAATACTTGGTGATGTTAATGTTTGAGCAAGTTCTTATACATGTTAAAATTTATGAATGTTTGTCCGATTCATAAATCTGTCTTACGCATGCTCATGGGATGCCATGCTCACAAGTAAATCTAATGCCTTGTTTATATCATAACAAAAAAGCCAGGAAGTTTTTCTCATTGCATGACAACATCAATTTACACCTCTGCTGAGAGACTGTTGTAGCATTCTGTATGTGGATAGGAACTCCTAACATAAATATCTAATGTGGCTTTAATGCACTAATACACTACGATAACAAGATCAAAAGAGTTTGTACCATAATCTGAGCATCACTGCTTAAAATACAGTCCCCTGATTTAATCATATTTGCAGCATAAACAGTTTCTTGAAAGGTAGGCATATGTGTGCTTGACACATCCTTATTACAGCAAAAAGAAGAGCAAATGATTAGTTTTTGAAAGTCTGTAGTGATAAAATTCTTTAGATGTGCTGCTAAGCAAAACTTTATTAATGGCTTCTTTCCCTTCACACAGTCACAGGAAAACTGGTACTCCCTAAAACAAATTCAGTTTCTTTTCTGATTCTTTAAGCCCCATTCAAATAAAGGCTAAAAATGAGCTATCAAGGCAGCCGCGAGATAGACTTCTTCCTCCACCTAATCTATAGCATGGTTTTGCGAGATTGATGCCAGCATGTTTGTCAAGCAAAAAATCTCTCCCAAAATAGAAAAGAGACAGAATAGTGACTGCCAGAAGAGTGTAAGTTTTGACTAACATGGTCCCTGCTCAGATGAAATTGGGTAGGCCAGAAGTGTCTCATTCCAATTTGAGCCTGAAATATGTGCTTCATATTTGACTGGAGCATGGAGAGCTTTGGGAGCCATGCAGAGCTAGATCTGCTTTGTAGCGCTGGTGCTCCAAGGTCTTCAGATAAAGAGAAATCACTGAAATTATTGATGCCTTCTGAAATAAATTCAGTGACTGTGGTATAGATTTAAGCAGTCATTTCTGGGCCCTGAAATGATATCTTGTAGATATGGGTTGAAATCTTTAGTGTGCCCAATTATCACAACATATATGGTCAGCACGATGAAATACAGGAATATCAGATCTTAGGTTGTCCCTCGTTCTTCTACGGCTTAAGCATAAACTTCTTAGCTCCCCCAGAGATGCAAATCATTTAAAGGACAAGGAGGATGATAAAGCAATAAATGAACCACCTATCCTAGTCTTCTCACTGTTTGCGTTGGCTGGATGTACGCAGAAGTGGGCATGACACCAGCCTAAGGACAGGTTACTCACATTTCCTCCACCTGCCGAAGAGCTCTGGGAGCTGCTGTGTCTTTGCCACAAAACCAGTCCTACAAGGCAAATGCTGAACAGACATTCAAGAGGTCTTATGCTCTTACAGAAATCAGTAAGGTGGATGGTCTCTGAGGTCCTTGAGTTTATCTTTTGCCTTTAGAGGTGACTGGGGAGCAACTTAGGGGAAGAGGGGCTGACCCAGTATTTTGTGGTACTTCATGGTTCCTTCACAGACATAAACTAGCATTTACTTGAGCTTTGGTTTTTGTCTCGCTTGAAAGGTGCCAGAGATATGACCTTTGAGCTGTGAATCTCCCAAAGTTGCTGTGTTGCCTCCATATAAAACCTCTTCTGAATGCAGCATCATTCCCTACTGTTACACTTTTTCTTCCTGTTTCAAGTCCCATCATAAATAACTCAATCACAGAGATCTCCTTTTAACCACTTGTCAGAATACGGATGCAACCTTGTTGGCAAATCATAGATAGTCAGGGACAGCCGAGGTATGGAGTATATTGTACGTGGTCTGTGGCGCAGACTGCCTGGCATGAGGCCTCTGTCCTGCCTGTAATTCTGCAAGCACGACTACTGCGTAACAACTAGCAAAGTAAGGAATGAAAGCAAAGACCATTTGGCAGTAACATGGGGATTTATCTTTATAAGACTAGGCTGCATGTGCATGTACATGTACATATACATGTATGTGTATGTATACACACATACGTGCACTTACATATACATGTATACACTTATTAATAATCATAAGCTTATGTGTGTGTATCTCCTGTCCAAGTAAGTTTAAAAAGATTATCAATGCAGGCAGAAAGAAAAATTACAGGAAAGAAAGGCAAGATTAGCTTCAAGGCCTTTGATACTATTAACAGGGGTTTCAGGAGGAACTTTGAGATACTATTTGGTATCTAATGAAAACTGTTTGGGTACAACTTTGCTGGAAAGCCATTGAGGGAAGCCAGCCAGATATTAGGTAACTCAAGACTGCTCAAGAAATGAAAACAAAGTTACAGGGCCATTAGCTCAGCGCTATGCTTTTGGTGGGAGAGAGGACTGTGGAGAAGGGGCCTCCAAGCCTCCCAAGTGGATTTTTTTCCTGCCGTATCAGTTCCAGTAGGGACACAGTTATTTGGAGAGAGCGCTACCATACAGCTCCCTGTCACAAGAGGGAGTTGGGGCATTTTACCTGCCTTGCCCATGTGGCCAGGTCTGTTATCCCCTGTCAGTCCCTGTGGTGCCTCTTCCGCAGAGGATGGGCATGGCTCTACCACCTCTGTCGCTGATGAAGGTGGGGACAGGAGTGACCTCCTCTGTTTCCACTCCTTTATTAGCCACTAGAGGGCACAGATGCTCAGGACTTGGGCTCACGTCTCGGTCCTTCTCAAGAAACTTCCCCCAAAGGAGCCATCTAGACAGGGCCAGGCACTTCCCTCTAACTGCATGCTCAGCCTTTGGTCCTCCCAGCTTCTCCTTCCATCTTCGGCTTCCCCCCGAGGTACGCTTTTTCTGCCGGTGCCCACGTACCATTTCCAAACTGCTGCAGACATGAAGCTAATAAACTGCGTTGAGGGACAGGCTCACTGTCGGGAGTAGCACATTGGCCAGTTTGGCCCTTGGTGGGAGTGTTTTGCCAGCCAAGCTGAAATTGCAGCTGCGCTGGCTTTAAGGACACCAAGTCTGTAAACATCCCCACATTCTTTTGGGGTTGAAAGTAGGCTAGCGAAACAGTGAGGAGCTTGTTTTTAAACCAGCTGGTGGATTACCTCTGCTGTTCCATGGCTTTGCTACCTGGTGGCATCTGTGCTTGCAGAGGTCCACGTTTCGTGCAGCGCAGAGCAGAGCCTGCCTGTTTGCAATCCCGGTGCCTTGCACAGTCCAAGTGCCACATTGATTGCAAAAGACTGAAAAGATGTGAACTAAGGGACTCGGACATTATTGGAAACAGTCATTGTAAAAAGCAGCTGTTGTGGTTTCAGGGTGGTTATTTGAGATGTACTGTATTTGTTAGCTCTAAGGTAATGCTGCAAGGTTTCCCCGGTATTCTTATAGTATTCTGTTGAATTTTACTGAATAAACAGAAACCTTTGCCAGCCTCAATCTGAGCACTCAGAAATTTTGCAGAAATTACAGATCTAATTCTGTTGTGTGGAGGAAACTTATTTAAGGGAGTTGTGAGACTTCCAGCAGCAGCAGAAACATGTTACTGATACACGAGGCTCTGGCTCAGCTTGAGTGACTGCAATTCCTGTTTTTCTTGTTGAAACATTAAAGGCTTGCCTGCCTGGGCAGTTTATAACTCTACAAACTCTGTTGTTTTGCTATAACGAGTGGCCTGTCCACCCAGCCCCTAACTTTGATGTAACTGGTGAACTGCTGGAGACTTATACTGCAGTAATACTTATGTGATCACATCTTCATTCCCACGTATTTTGGTGGTCCCCTAGCTGCCTTCCTCTTGCTTATGTCCTGTCCCAGCTTGTTGCTTTAATTAACAATGTGTTATTTCTTGCTTAAATACCGATGCCCCTCTCTGAGCTCACAAGCTCCCTGAATCCACCAGCCCCGCCAGCTACTGAGGCCCCGGCCCTGCTGTGCAGCCAAGGAGCACCAGGGGCGTATACCTGGATGAGATCCAGGGTGGGATGGTGGAGGTGGGAAATGAGTGGCTGTAGGGGCCATGTTGCCTGAGCAGAAGAGCAGCACGTTCCCAGTATTCTGGCACAGACTCTGATTTGGTTATTCAAAGTGCAGTGCAGGGGCTTTCACCTGCTTTCTGCTATGTATCTCCCTGCACACTACAGGGATGATGCCACCATGCGTGGCACAGAGGAGAGGATCGCCTCCCCGCAGGGCTGAACCTGGTGGAAATCCACACTACGTGGAAGCAGGGGCTTCCTCTGAACAAAAAGCCAGCTGTGGCTCTGGATGTGGGCAAAGCATGCCAATTAGTGTAAAGCAATCACAACTGGAGAATGCCACTTACACATAGATCTTGCACAGCAATCCTGATATGCCTGACTCACAGTCACGTAAACACTTTTGGAGATTGAGGTTTGCACGATTATTTATGGCATGCATCCTGTCAAGTGCCAGGGTCTCTCATTTAGTCTGCATAAGATCTTTTGGTCAATCATCCAACAAGGGGCACCAAGCCCAAGAAGCTCAATTTGAGAATGAATGGGAGGAGTCGCTGGAAAAGGCACGCTGTGCAAAGCTGGTTAAAAATGCTCTAGGCTGGCTTTACTGGTGCTTTAAATTGGAATTCCTGTTACCTAAAGAATTTGCCGTGACACTGACCTAGCCCAGGCAAGGAGCCAGATGGTGTCCCTGCCAGGACAGTTTGTCTTCTGGTTGTTAGTGACTGCCGGACATACCCGGATGCATTTGCTGTTCGTTACCTGTCCTGTTTAAATCACACTCTAAGATAGCAGGACACAGAAAGTCAGTGACTATATTCTGTGCTCCAGAGCCTGCAATTTCTATTTTGAATGAAGGACGCTGTGGTAAGAGTGATGCCGTAGCCATTCATCCTCCTGGGGAACAGGCACATGGACATCGTGCTGGGGGCTCTGGGAGGATCTTCACAAGAGAGCGGGAGGCTATATCCAGGCATACTGCTGTCGTTTGATCAGGACATTTGCACAATGCGGTGCTGTCAGCCATCTCAAGACTTGGTATGTAAGACCGTTCCAAACTGGCAAACACAACTGGGGGCTCCTGTTTTGAAACACAGCAATTGCACTGATTTATAGCTTTGGGAAAACTGAGTGAAATCATTTGAATTGGTTGGGAACTTTGTCTTTAAACAGCTCTTTTTTCTTTTTTTTTTTTCTTTTTTTTTTTCCTGGCTTTTTGGAAACCACTGATTTGTTGAAATCAAAATGTTTTGTGAAATGGGTGGGTTTTGGCAAACTGATGAAACCCATGCAGAGTTCTGAGGAAACCCATCCTGCCAGGAAATCAGCTGCCATCAGAAAATTACTTGGTTTCTTGACAGCTCGCTTGGCTCATTGTCAAGGTGCACAGCTCCAGTGCAACCTTATGTACAGACTGGGCTTTCTCAAAACTCAGGGTTGGGCTAGTATCACTATACGGCATCTCAGCCTCCATCCTGGGGACATCATGGCTTCCAGGCTTCCTGGCACTGGGTGAGGAACTTGCAAGCCCAGGCAGCTGCTTTTCTCATACTCCACAAATCTCAGCTCAGTGGTGGTCCCAGAGTTTCTCTTTGAAATATATGAACACAATGACTGTCATTGTAAAATCCATGTGGACCAAGCTGCTGCCGACAAATCTCCACAGCTTCATAGAGAAGGCATCTTTGCGGTCCATTGGCAAAACAAATAAACAAACAAAATAAGGATACATGGAATGAAACGAATTCTGCTGAAGCCTGTTCTAGGGGTAGTGTAGAGCTCTGAAGTGGAAGTATCATTGCAAGAATGGTCTGTTCAGTGTTTGCCACAACAATGAGATCACTGTGTCTTCGGCAGAGATAGCCTTATGAAAAAGGTTTTTAAGGTTTGTAGGTAGAATAAAGGACCCATTTACAAGCCTCCATGGGAAGAAGAACTAGGTTAAACAGCACAGGGTATGAAATTTCCTGTGGGACAAGAGGCTACTCTTTTTAGGGCTTAGATGGGACTCAAATGGTATAGTACAATCACGTTTCTTCTGGGGGTGAGCATCACCCCCAGCTCTTCTCAGGCAATGCATTACAAAGGATTTGCCTGCACAGCAGAATCACCCTACGATTTTATCAAGGTCTGGCATCCCTGCATCGCCAAGCCAAGGTTGCAATAGCAGTAAAAATGACGTCATATAAGCTTTAGAAGAAGTGTTTAAGCAAAGTGTATTGCCAGTGTTTCTAAAGCATTTGAAGCCTGTTATTAGCATATGATAACATTCAGGGTGCTGCATTTTTCCTGGCCATTGTCCTCCCTGGCAGGCAGATTACAGCAATTCAGGCACCTTTGTTTTGCTGAGCAGAACTGCTCCTATTGAGAGCTTTGCCCAATCTCAGGTACTCATCGAAAAAGGGATTAATTTGGGCTCAAGCTAATTGGGGATATCTTCGGGAAAATACACAGACACAAAGAAGCAAGTCCACAGAAGGGATGCTCATGTCTCTTTGTCATGCCTTCTCAGCTATCAAAAGAGAATGAGTGCCTTCAGCGATGCTAAATTATTTGTTGCCTAATTCCTGCTGAAATTCCTTTATTTTCCTTTGAGGTCGAAGTTGCCTCTGATGAGAGCCTGAATAAAAAAAATGAAAAATATTCTACTAAATAGATTATCAGCCATATTTCCTACTGAGTTTTCTTTGCTCCACCTCTTCATACAACATTATGTCATGTATAGTGATAATCTTTTTCCAGCTGACCTATATACAGCATAGAATGATTAATTTGATGACAGTATTTATGGCATATTATAAAAGTTGTGTGTAGGAGCCAGCAATGGGGAAACACTTGGAACGAAATCAAATACAGTCAGATTAAGCATCTGAATGTCCATTTCAATCTTGCAGTCTTCATTCAAGTGAAATTCCCCTTGGATGGCAATTTAGGCTGAGTGAATTGCAAAACGAGAAGCCTTAATCAGATTTCTGTAGATTGGAATTGATCTCTAATAGGTTTCGTTTGCAAATGGAAAACCTTCACTATTGTAAGTGTAGAGACAGCCTTTGTGAAGTCTGACATTTGCAGACAAATCTTGCTTTGACATTTCCTTCCAATGCAGAATGGTTTGTAGTTTTTCCCCTGTCTGGTTTCTTGGAACAGTGGAATAATCCAAAGTGGCATTATTAAATTCAGGTAGATTGGCCTACCAGAGACTCTTTTCCAGAGGTAACTGGCTGATTCATGAGTAATTGCATTAGCAGGAATGCTTAAAATCAGAGAAATCAGAGAAATGGAAAAATTTCTTAAAATCAGGATATTCCAACCTGCAGAGTGGGACCTGGCATGATGAAAACTCACAGACTTGAACCAAGTGGTTTATTGGCAATCCAAGAACTTGTTCCATGATCACTGAAATGAATGAAGCTTGGCATCCCCTGAATTTGTGTCTTATGATTGTTTTTTTGCCTGGTTTCTAATGTCTTAAGAGCTCGAGTGTTCATAAAAGTTCTTTTTATGAACACTCGTCTCGAGTGTTCATAAAAGTCTCTGGTATCAAACAGGAGGAGAGCCCCCACTGCAGTACTGATAGTCTCTCTCCTCTATGCAGAGACCAGTTTTTTCGAAACCCATATGGACTCAGAAAAGTTTAATTCTCTACCCTGTTGTTAGATACAATTGAATTGGCTTACAAGTGGAGCGCATATTTGGAAGACCATACAGATAATCATCGCTCCCCCCAGGCCGCGTACACACTGCATAATTATCCAAATTGTGTTTCTTTATGAAATTATGCTAAAAATAGCTCCAACTACAGACCATTAGTGTGACTACCATACTGGTCAAGACACTAGAAACTATGACAAGGATTTGCCAATTTCAAGCTGAAAACTGTGGTCAAGATACTCCTGAAAAATGACTTCTTTAAATTTAAATTCCTAAAAGCAATTCTAATCTATTAAAAATGTTAAAGGGAGGATTGCTGTCTTAGACAGTAATACAGAGCAGTATTATTAACACTGTATGAGGAAAACCCAACCAAGATTTATCAGTGTTGTGTGCAGAGATAACTGTACACGTCTTTGTTTCACTTGATTAGAAGCTGGTTGTCATAACACCAGTCTGTCACTGATTTCTAATTGGTATAAATATATAGTATTAGCTGTCTTATATTAATCTTTTACACACCACTTGGGATGTTGTCAATAAAAAAAGTTTGCATACTTTAGTAGAGAGTGAGCAATACTGGTGTTTAAATGAATTAATAAGGGTTAAATGATGATTTGTTGCCTATCAGTGGTTCATACCAGTGTAGGTCCCCCCCTAGAATTTGTTGACATGCAAGATCACTGTAATTTTGCAAAAAAAATGAGAATGTATTTTGGGAAGAACTGTCACATCAGAGTCCTCCATTTAATAGTAAGAAACATATAAATGTCTAATAACTGGGGCATAAATAAGAAAAGTTCAACTCTGAATGTCACCATCTTTACAATAGCTCTTTTAGCTGGTTTTATACGGTAGTCAAATTTAAGATTGTTTAAATTAAATGCCATGCTTTATTAATTAAGTGTAACACTATTTATCTTCATTATCTCTGGAATGGTTTGGGAAGCTTAGACATTATTGAGTAGAACACACACAGACTCGAACACAAACAGAAAGGAAACGTTCATTTAATAAAGTTAAGAAGTTCGTGTCATGGTACTTTATCATCTGCTGAAATTTAATTGCCTACAGTGCTACTGTGTCTACTGTGCATTGGCATAGCACCCATCTTTGTCTTCTGTTGGTGCCCCTCTCTCTCAGAAGACAGGATGAGCTTATGGTCTCATCTGATCATATTTGCATGAGAAATCCACAAAGACAATATGATATCTGAAATAGACGTATTTTGTGGGAAAAGGTCTCATGTATTGACTCTAAAAAGGCAGGGGATACGTTCCTTTGTGATGATACAGGAATACTGGAGGCCCACCTGGTTACTGTAGGACTTTCAGAATTCAATTCTTGTCTCAGTCTCATAGAACTTACAAAGGGGACAAAAGACATATAGGGGACAAAAGAGAATAGCTGAAACCAGACTGCTGCTTTGCAATGTGCCTGAGAACTTTGAAAGACAGTGGCAAGACAGGAGAAAACCTATGCCCAACAGAGATCAAAAGAAGTGCAGTAGCTTAAAAAGGGAACTCCTACAAGAGAGGCTGTAAAGTTGTTTGTGGGAATAACACTCCTTTTGGTCACATAACTGGGTGTCTGAGTGAGCTGGGACAACCATAAAGGGATGTAGAATGCATGCTGGGTTTTTTAACATGCTTTTTTATCTACATAGTTTAACCCTGTGGTTAACTTAATATTTTGGTTTGCTTTGTCCCTGGTTTTCACACAATTCTCAGAAAGGAGGTGCAGCTGGTGTCTGAACTTGGTCGGAGCTACTGAATGCACAGAGCTCAGTCTAAGAACAGGAAAAGTGCTGGATTTCACCACTAACTACCAGTAGCTGTACCTACAGGAGGCAGGTAAAGGAAGACCTTTTGAGACACCACTAATATATTGACACATTGTGTGTTTTCTCACTGTCCATTTTTCTCAATTGAAAGTTCAGTGCTGGTGAGCTTTTCACTAAAAGGAAAAGTTATTGACACACACTTGAAATGTAGAAGATGCTATTTTTAAAATGGCGGCCCCTTTGTATATATCTGAATTAATTGATTACATCTCTTGACAGTAATTGGATTAATTTTTCCTGTCTTAACAAAACAAACCAGAGCAATAACAATTATTCTCTTCAACCAAGGCCTGGGAGAGCTCTCAAGGTCTGTCTTCTCATAGTTACTTGACCCACTGGACTGTTGGTGATAACTTTCATCAGATCTTTCATCTATTTACTTTTTCTAGCTTAGTCAGTACATCATCTTTAAGGCCATGATAAACTTCAGCATATAACCAGCTGTTTGGACTCCTCAGATAGGAGGGACTAATAATTACAGCTGAAACCCCCTTAGACCTTTAGGCAAGTGCCTAACTCCAGAGAAGAGTATGAGGCTGTGAATGCTGCTCCTGTGACAGTATGCAAACTACCTTTACATTTCTTGCATTCGTCTTGGCTTGCTCAAAGAGGTTTCCACTCAATTTGCTGGTTTTTATAGACTATCTTGCCCCATGAAAGGGAGTCAGGGTCCCCAGCTCATGGTTGTGTGTTACAGTGCACAACCAGGGCCTAGATCTGTCCCACCTAATTTTACTCCTTTGACAGTGGCATCGTCAAACTAATGACTGTACAGTTCAGAGAGGCTACATGGGTGGTTTACATGTAAGGTCTTCGTCAGTCTCTGAAGGTGTCTTGCCTCTTTCCATTAATTACAGAGAGAATTTGGGGCAAACAGCCTTGAAATCTATGTGATTTGGTTACATTCCCAAAGTTGAGTGGAATAAATCTTCAAAGGGGTGCCTAAATTTGGAGTGTTGCTGTGCTCAATATTGCAATCCCTAGATCTTTTTTTTCCCCTCAGGAACTTATCATTGCAGTGCTGAATTTCTGGGTTTCTGTAGAACCTGGATTAATATTGAAGGATCACTTCATATGCCTAAACGTCTAGTGCCATGTGAGATGTTGTAGTGTGTCCGGTATAAAAATGGTAGACTCAATGCAGGATCTGTGCCTTTTTGGAGAAGCAGCTGAAGGCCACAAAAAATACCTTGTGGCACTTCTTTTTTGGCAACTGAATTCATCCCCTACTAGCATGAGGTGAATTTGTAAGAAAGAGAGGGAGTTAATTACCTTACATTCTGGTGATTCCAACTTTTGCACCTCTGAATATCATAGCTCACATGTTATCCCTGACATTGGTAACAAATATGGTAGACATATCTCACTGAGGACTTCCAGCTTCTGTTGGTGCACGATGGTCTGTGCACCATCTCTATAGACTAAATTGTATGTTTGAATAGATGCAGGTCCTGGAAAGCTGCTGTCTATTAAAAATATGTATTAATAGTTTCCCTGAGCTCCCTCTGTGATACCATAGGTCATCAAAATATTGCTTTAGAACAAAAAATACTCATCTTTTTTGTAAAGAACATCTTGACAGAAATACTACCTCATCAAACTATCCTGCACCAGTGTGCTTCCCTTCTCTTTCTTTGAGCAATGTTTCACTGTCAGATGTAAAACAGATGTTGTGAATTAAGATAATCTAAAAAAAGTCGTACAGAATAAAGCAAATGCTCTGTATTTGTAGCTAGGGATAGCTGAGATGGATAGAACGACCAATTGACTAGCCGCAAGAGGGGCAGCCAAAGCGAACTACCAAGCTGCCGTGGTTTAACCCCAGCCAGCAGCTAAGCACCACCCAGCCGCTTGCTCACTTTCCCCCAGTGGGATGGGGGAGAGAACCAAAAGAGCAAAAGTGAGAAAACTCGTGGGTTGAGATAAAGCCAGTTTAATAAGCACAGCAAAAACTGCACACGCAAGCAAAGCAAAACAAGGAATTCATTCACCACTTCCCGTTGGCAGGCTGGTGTTCAGCCATCTCCAGAAAAGCAGGGCTTCATCGCGCATAATGGTTTCTTGGGAAGACAAAATGCCATCACTTCAAACATTCCCCCCTTCCTTCTTCTTCTCCCAGCTTTATATGCTGAGCATGACATCATATGGTATGGAATATCCCTTTGGTCAGCTGGGGTCAGCTGTCCCAGCTGTGTCCCCTCCCAACTTTTTGTGCACCCCCAGCAACCTCGCTGGTGGGGCGGTGTAAGGAGCAGAAAGGGCCTTGACTCTGTGTAAGCTCCGCTCAGCAGTAACTGGAACATCCCTATATTATCAACACTGGTTCCAGCACAAATGCAAAACACAGCTCCATACTAGCTACTAGGAAGAAAACTAACTCTACCCCAGCCAAAACCAGTGCACACAAGCATTTAACATTCCCTCTTCTTTCCTTCTCAACCTCTGTAGTTCAGTAGCCTTGTGTTCATGGTAAACTCTTCCGAAATCTTTATACATGGGCTGAGGGCAAGACAATCAGTATAGACTAGATCAGAGCCATACCAGATGAAGTCAGGATAGTTCAAACACTCACAGCTGAATCAGATCAATGAAACATATCCAGGCAAAATAAACAAAGACCTTATTCAGGACTTCGAGTGATTTACTGCTGTCTTCACACGGCTCCTGCTGCAGCAGCACACCTACACACTTGTGTAGGTGCAAGTCATAACAGTTCCCCAGGAGAATAAGCCAACTTCTTGCAATCAAAATTTTTAATTAACCAGTCTGATCCATGCCGTGAGTACGTGACAGCCTTCTGCATGACCAGCTTGAGTGCAGTGGGATTTCTTTGTGCAGCTTCAACACCAGATGGACACGGTTGTGCTGTGACCGGGCAGCTGCTGGCCCTGGTTGCAGGATAGGTGC
Organism: Burhinus oedicnemus; assembly: GCA_008921705.1. Taxonomy (NCBI): domain Eukaryota; kingdom Metazoa; phylum Chordata; class Aves; order Charadriiformes; family Burhinidae; genus Burhinus; species Burhinus oedicnemus. The sequence goes on along the minus strand of VFFE01008952.1, from coordinate 807,710 downwards.
ACACATGCAGTTTGGCACCCAGTAGTGAACCCTTGCCAGAAGTGCAACCATGGGTCCGTGCAATGCGAGTCCAGCCAGAGGTGGGTGCTGGGACAGAGATCACTTTATGGAGAGCTATTTCCCGTAGCTGGTTTTCCAGCCTCCCATTAGCCTGGATAACGGGGAACTGACAGCGTTGGCAAAGACACTGTAATGCTAATGTAGTTTGCACTTGCATTAAGGTTTTTTTCTGGTATAGGTATGACGTAAAAGAAATTGCAATTTTTGCTAAATCTCTATGCTGGTAGAAGTGTAGACCTGGTCAAACAATGAGAGAAACATTTTAAATGATGCTTAAATCTGTTACAGTAAATGTACAGGTGAAAGTGGTCAATTTCCTCTGTAGCTAACCTTCATACTTGTACTATGACCTTAAGATTGGCAGAAGATTTGGAAGCTAACAAGAAGAGGACCTTTTTTTTTCCTATTTCTTCCTTTCCCCTGGATATTTGCAAGCTCAAAAGACTTCACTGCATGCGTAATCTTTAAAAATAGAAAGGGATTTTATATTTACAGTTTCTTTGTGTACACTCAGTGAGGTGGATTCATGTCACTAAAAGAGCTGATACATGCCAGTTACCCATTTTGACTTATGGGCTTTAACTGCGCAAAAATCAGATCAGACTCGTTTTCTTTGTTTCTCTTTTCTGTTACACGGTCAGGAAGAGCACGTGTACTCTGAAGTAGTTAAAAACCACAATTACTGGGTTTGCATTATTTGTCATGGTAATAAAAATGTATGAAAATGATTAATGTGGTGCAGGAAAGCAGTGCTGGGATCAGATCACCATAGCACTTTTAAAATGTATACCTGAGTGTGTTTTATTCAGTATATGTTGGAGAGTGCCTGATGCAAATTAGTTTTATAGCAACTTAAGCAGATAGCCACAGCTGCACTTCACGACTGCCAGCGATTGCTGTAACTGGCAATTTTCCAGCAATCCTGCTAAGAAAGAACTGAAAAGTTTACCACAAACAGCTATGCTGAGGCAGGCTCCAGGACTGAAATAAACTGGCTGTCAGTTTACCATGGGGTTACCCATAAATGTATTGAATATTGGATTTTGAGTCAGTTGTGAAGTCAGGTTGTTTATCACTCCAAAGAGACATGTTAGAAACCATTCTATCAAAATTCATTACTGGAATTAATTTTAGGTTATTCCATTGCCTACAAGATTTGACATCTTTTGCCTTCCATAATATTTATTCTGGTTCCCAAATGACAATATCTTATGAATTACCTCATAGGTTTAAGGAAGAAGTAATTTTTGAAGTATTACTTTGGCTAAATACTTAAGCCATTTGTGACTACAAGTTAAGCTTTTAATTTAAATGATAAAATGCACATTCAGCAAACTGAGGTGCCTCTTTTAGCCTTACTATTTATTGTTCTTATCATATTATTGGCAGAGAAATGAGGTGAGTGAACTTAGAGGACAGGCCTGTCGGGGTTCAGGAGGGAAACTCTGCGGAGACAGCCTTATATGCTGAAAGTCCGCCTCTAAAACCACAATTTAAAGCAAAGACACCCCTGGCTTAGTGAGACAACAGGTCTTGGCTCTTCTGCAGTGGGATTTTTGCACAGCCTTAAATCAGGACCTTAAATCTGGAGAGTATGGGCAATGATGGAGAGTGAAGTTTGCTAAATGTGTTTTTATTAGTTAATTGAACACTTCAGAATGGTTTTACAGCCAGTGACTGGGAGCACAAGCAGACCCGTGTTTCCCTCCTGTTCATTTATTGATACATTTATTCTAACATTTGAAAAATGTTTGTATCTATAGACTTTTTGCCTCCAGACAGCTCTGTAATGCACAAGGAGAATATCTGAGAAAGGAACATGAGTAAATAGTAAATTGTTCTGGTAACGGCTTGAGGTGATGTTTATTTTTCTTTTTTGTTTCTGCCTTTTGTGAGAGATGTTGCCTACAGTCAGAAGCAAACAGCCTTGTGAAGAAGTGGGCACAAGAAATCAGGCAGAGGAAAAATGTGTGAGTGCTTTGCTGGATTCTAGGCTTGCTTGTCCTAATCGATGTGATCAGATCATTTCTGACTGCAAAGTATGGTCTCCCGCTTAGTTAATTTCTGATTTTATAATTGCAGTGAACTGAAAAGATAGGAAGAACGTGTCAAATTAAAAATGCTTACTGGTTCTTCTCATTTTGCTGTAAGGAAAAAAGCCTAAAAGCAGGCAAATGTGGTTAGTCTAGGAAACTACTCCGTCATTTCTTAATGCTCAACAGCTTAAATTGGGAATTTGTCTTAACTTCATGCTCAGCTGGTTTCCAAGTATGGGAGCCAACAAAGTCTTCCGGAGGTCGACGAGCACTGTATTGGCATGACTCTATGCTTGTCACTCGGGTCTGAGGGCATTAGAACAAGTCAGTGGTGCAATGATTGCTACAGGTGCTGCATCCCCATGGTGACAAACATCAGCATCCTGCCCTGTCCACCCCACCTGAGGACACCAGAGCCATCCAGAGCTGCACCACTGTGCGGGTGCATCCTGCAAATACGTGGTGGCCACAGAACTGAGCTGGATGTCCTGCTTTTCAAAACTATGACATTTTATACAGTGCTCCAGCTCTTCTACCTCTCTCTCCCTCTGCCATGTACCTTGTTTTAGGACCCAATAGGAATGAAATTTATCATAGATAATTTCCTAAGACATTATCTTGTTTTGAAGAACCTCAGAAGAATGATGCTGATCGCTGGTGAAAGTGCCTGAATGGGGGGGTTAGCTGCATCCCAGGCAGAGGAAGGGGCTCGTTCATTGGTGACATTTCTGCCGACTCCAGCCATATTCATCTGGAGATCAATTTAGACCTTGAACTTAAAATAGCACAGACCTTACTGAATGAGTCTTGTTTTATCTGAGCAGGTTTGTGTATTTCTTCCATAAATCAAGTACTTACATGGTGTTCACCCATGCAGGCCTGAAGTAGGTCACATAAACGAAAACCTAATCCAGGATAGTGCTGGCCAGAATTTGTCGGTGGAATATTTCTTAGCTGAGAAGTAGAGAACTTCTGGAAACTGCAGGAAGCGCTGACATTTGTGAGTTACTGAGAAAAAATGGATGAGAAAAAGGAGAACAGTCGTCTCACAAGTGGCTCAGGGGACACAGGAAGGACATCTCTAAAACAGACCTAAGCTTCAAGGTCTGTATTCCTAGGTGGTCAGCAGCAGATGAGCCACAGGAAGATTTGTTCTGCATTTTGTAAATTCTCATAGCAGGCAAGAAGGGCACTGTTGCTTTCGGCAGGAGTTAGATCCATTAGACCCAGCTCTGATAGAGCTGGCAGTTGTTCTGGGGGCTTGTCTGAGCTCTCACGCTTTCCACATCTCAATTTCCTTTCAATATGAAATGAAATCGAATTTTTAAATTATTTTAAAATCAAATAAGCGTTATTGTTTCCATGCTGTCCTTCAGCCATGTGTAAGTTTTTCTGTATCTTGGCTGGACATGTCATTCTAATAAAGACAGGGATCACAGGCTAATCGAGAATCTACACTGGCTCAGGCATCCCCTGCCCAGCTCTTGCTCTTCTCTCCCCTGGCTCGTCCAGCCCTGCCAGGAAGCAGAGCAGGGCAAAGATACAACTCTCTCTACCAAGAGGTGTTTGCTGAGCAGCTGTAGGTAAGAGAGGACAGTCCAGGCCTTCTGCTTTCTCCTTGCTACAGTGAGGTGGAGTCAAATATTTTGATATAGAAATTGCAGGGAAGGTAGTTTTGATAGGTTTTAGCAGAGAAAATGGCTAAAGGAAAGAGACCACAACTTCTGCAAATATAATGGCTAACTGCATCGCAGCCTCCAGTGGTCTCCAGGTACCATGACCTGAGATGTTAAAAAACATTTTCTGGAAAATCAAGCATAGGGATCATAAGTCACACGTACTAGGAGAACAGATATTTCACAAATCTTACTCATTTACAGAGCATATCTCAAAACTTTTAGCATTTCTTTACAAATCGTAATTGCTCATGGCAGAGGTAGGTGGGGGAACTGGCATTGGGAACAGGAATGCTCAGACTGGGACTTTTAATTAAACCATTCCCAATCTCAGCTCAAGGAGTGACACTGAATGAAAGGACAGCGTTTTGTTCATGTGGATGAGCTCACAGGCACAGAGCGGGGCGGGGGAGCAGTGAGAAAACTTGTGAGTGAGAAAACATCCCTCACTGCCCTTCTGTTATCAAGACATCCTACCCAAACTTACAGGAGTTAGGGCTAGACATGATGAGGCTGCGGTTCCTTTTTATAATGCTTTTTCCAGGCTGGGGTATCATCTGTTCTTGATTGTCAAATCAAGCACTCTGTTCTTAGCAGGCAATATACTGAAGTTAAGGCAAGCAGCTATTTAGACAGTATCTTCTATGTAAAAACAAACAATGATGCAAGTTAACATAAGGAGGTGCTTGTTGTTGAAGCCATGTTAGATATATAAGACATGACAAAGAATCGTGGAAAGAGTTCCTACAAAGTGCAAAGTTTACTAGTCCTGGATGTCCTGAGTATGTTTACATATTTGTCTGGCAGTGATTTTGGTGGTTCCGTGACTAACATCTTAATTAATGAAAACATGTGCTCTGGCTGCCATTCATGATGTTTTTTATTTGAAATCTGTGAGCGAGGGAGTCATTTCCATGAACAGTCTGCAAAATTATCAGTGATGGATTGTCTTGCAGGCAGGGTTTTTAGTGCGACACCACAGAACAGGCTGTTCCCGGCCAGCAGACCTGGGGCATTTCGCCCCGGCTCTGCTTGTTCTGGAGGCAGCTCTGATAACACAGGGAAGGGGCACCAGGGTGGCTGCCTCAGACCACAGCTCACTGGTTTTCTTGGGTTTATCATGTGCATGTGTAAATCTGGCATCACTCCTCCCACGGCCTGTCCTATCCATGTGGTGGGAAAGAGACATCTCCATCTTGCATACAAGTTTTTAAGCAATTACATTTCAACATCTGTTCCTTTTGCACCTTTCTTCTCTGCAAAGCCATAATACCATTACATGAACATGCACAGGCTTGTATCTCTGGGAATGTGCTTCTTGCTGGTTTTTTATCTCCTGCACATACACTTGTGTTTAATGACCTTTTATTTTAACACAGCTCTTCATGAAAGGGACTGAAGCTGAAGTTGCAACTTTATGAGTTTATGACTCAGAACCAGACCTGAGCTGAGAGTAAGAGGGAAAAGAGGTTTTCCTATAAAGGCCTAATGTTATCTATAGCAGTAATAAAACCTATTAAAGTCAGTAAACCTAAATGTCAGTGAAAATGATCTCTTGCTGACTTTCCTACCCTTCCTCTGCTTTGGGACAGTTTGTGCTCATATTATTACTATTGTTCCTGGGAGCAACTGCCAACTCGCAGGCAGGAGCTTTCTGCCTTACTCCTTTCCCCATCTCTTTTTGCTCCATTTGCTGCCCTGTGAAATCTCAGCCATGGACTCATAGAGTTTACTGGGCTTCCTTTTTGAAACTTGGTATTTTCTATCTGATCCTCTCCCTCAATTTTTTAAGGATTGTGAACTTTCTCTTTTCAGGATGTCCATGGCCATCTTTCTCTATGCCTTACAATCAGACCAAGGTGAATCTTTACTCCCATTAACTTTCTTTCTCTTTCTGTGTCAAAACAGTTTACCCAGCCCCTTCTCTGAATTTGTGCACAGCCTATGATCAACTTCCTTTCCTGCCCAGCAGCACAAATCCTCCCACTGACACCAAATACCATGTTTAAATGATTGTCCTCTTTGCTGATAAAAAGCATCATCAACCTGATCTTCCTGGTCAGTGGTTTTTAAGACTTCCCTGTGAAATCACCCAGAAAATTCTTCCCTGTCCTCAGCCACCCAGCTGCCCAACTTCCTTCAGGCCCTCAACTCAGGCATTGTATGCATCAGAGAAGATGATGCTTCCTCCCTTTCTTTTCTGCCTGCCTTTAAAAGCCGCTTGGCAGATGGGTTCTCCTACCACCCTTAGGAGACAGTTGCCATCCAGCCTCCATATCTTGGTGGCTCTGAGGAAGAACATCAGAATCTCAGAGCAGGGGTGGTCCTTGGCTTTTCTTCCACTGACACGAGAGCCTGATGCTCACTTGCTGCCAGGACACTGTATCTGTTCTTCAACTACACAGGTCTACAGAGTGAGTGAGAAGATGTCTGGAGCAAGACCTGCCTCCAGAACCTCCTCTCTCCTCCACAACCAGTCCTACCACAAATCTCTTTTCCTCTTTATTGTCTCTGTTCTGCTGATTAAATCATACTGTTTCTCAGTTAGAAAAAAAGATAATGGAGGTAGACTGTGGCACAGTTCTGTAAAACCAGAGTGGTGCATGGAAAACGAACAGAGACTGATCGTTTACAGTCTCTCAGAACATAAAATCTTAGGGGGCACCCAATAAAATTGTCAGGCACAGTTTAAAGTAGGCAAAAAAGGAAAACTTCTTTGTGTGGCCTGTAGTTACACTGTGGCCAAATAAATTAAATAAATAAAGTCCAAAAGGGACTGACACATTAATGGAGGATGGGTGCTTTTGTTGATTATTTGATACTATGCTCTGGATGTAATTTCAGTCTCAGGAAATCTCTAAGCTGTTGATTTTTGGAGGCTGGAAGGCAGTAAAAGGACTCTATACGCCTTAATTCTCATACTTTTGTTTCAGTATCTGCTAATAATCACTGGCAGAGACAGGATACTTGGCTAGACAGGCCTTTGATTTGACTGGCTATGGTACTTCTTACATTTTTTAATACATACTGGAGCAGCTTTGCCCAGAACTTGCAGTCACAGAGTTTATTCTTCTCTGTGTGCTGCACTCCTTTTGCTGATAGCCAAGAATGACAAACTTAAAATAAGACAACAGCAGCAGCTTGCATGGCACAAGCAGCATGGTAATGGGTTCATTTTCCTTGCTAAGTGCTGGAACAACTTCATTTGCTGCCTGTAAATGAGGTCTGGACATTCAATCCCTAGCTAGTGGAGAGGACCTTCAGTTGGGATGGATCACAGCTTACTGAGCCCAGCAGCTCTCAGCCCTGCCTGATGCTGTGATTTCAATTCATAGGTTGAAATTCAAGCCATTGTGTCATAAGCCCAAAGCCTGCCCACAACCTGGGCAAAACAATTTCACATGACCATCTTGTACAGCCCCCAGCAAGTAAGAATAAGAACGCTCGCAACAGCTAATGATCAGTAAGTAATGTTACACGCAGTGTTTACAGAGAAAATGGGAAAACCCTGCTAAATTCACCTGATCCTCAGGATCTGGTATGAACTCAAATTTCAGAGTGGGTAAGTGAAATGTTCCCCAGGCATGTCCTTTTCAAACCCTGCTCTGAAATGTAGGGCAAAAGGAATGATGATGCGTATGGAGCAAAGCCAAAGAAAGTATTCCCTAATATTTGGAGAAATAAAGCCATTGTCTTTGGGCATTTGCACAGCAGGACATGCAGGAAATTTCAGGGGCACATTAACAGAATCGGTGCAGACGTTGCTCAGCATTTTCAGCAAATACTGGGCTTTTTTCTTGCTGGCTTCTGTTTTGTTTTGTTTATTGGCTCTTTTCAATAGCCCAGGGTTCTGCTGGAAAGGACAGAAACATAAGAGTCAGTCCCGCAAAGTGCTGAGAGCCCTAGGGCTGGCTTGGCTGGTGTGGAAGCTGACGACACTCTGCACCCACGTGCAAGGTCCCTCCTGCCGGGCAGGATCAGTGCTGCTAACAGGTGTGAGGCTGTAAGCTATTGACGCATAGATTCAACTGTCGTAAGTCCCATAAAGTAGTAGCATTTGGCAGATCCTATTATTAATGATACTCTGTTTGCCAACAAAGTAAAACAATAACACTTTGCGATTCAAATCATATGAAGATTTTCCTGCATTCTGTCCAAAAACCTCTTGTAAGAGGCTGATTCATCCAATACCATTTCTATCCCAAGAGCAAGGGAAGAACACTTTCCCACTCTTCCACTGTGGGAAACAGAACCCAAATCAGCACAGATTTAGTCCACTTGGTGATCGCAGACAGACACTACCTTTTTTCTAACCGAGTTTCTCTAAGCTTTGCTTGTTGCTGCTTTCCAAAGAAGCAACTGTTCTTTTGCTGTAAGGTTGCTCATATGGTAGAAATCCACCTAATCAGATAGATTTGAAAAAAAGCAAAGAACTATTTTCCTTGCTGCTTCAGAGCCATGTGTCTGGCTTGAAGGTCCCTGCGGATTAATTTGTGAAATCCAAGCCCTGGCACTCTGGTCTTTATTTAGGGAGTTGCAAATACATACAGAGCAAGAGTTCTATGATTCCCCCCAACCATTCCAGCAAGATCTCAAAGCATTCACAGATTAATTCATTAACTCTTACAGCCCCCTCAGAGTCTTTCCTCCCACTGTGTCATGAACATCTGACTAATTTTCAGGACCTTTCAGGACTCAAGGAAACTTGGTATCATGAGCAAGGCATTATCTTTGCTGTCATCTAGTTTACTTCAAATGAGTGGGCACAAGAACATGTTTCCCCCAGGGGTACTGAGAAGCGTCAGTAATTCCTTGCTCAGAAATCCCCAAAATACTGCTTCAGAGAAGGCAGAAGTAAAGCTCTGCCTGTCCTTTTTGCATCCCCTGCAGCTGCTTCTCATGGCTCTACTGTCCCTGCAAACCCATACTCATACTCTGCTGCTTTCCTATAGGGAAGCACGGGAAGCACAGGTAATAAATACACTGTGCACACTTTGCTCCAGCTTTGGCACATTGGCCCACTTGCCTTGGGCAGTGGCTTCAGTTGTTTCCAAGATTGGCTTCTACAGAAGCTGCTTAATTGCCTCTTTCATGAAAACCAAAAGAGCGCTCAGGCTACCCCAAATCTGAACAGTGCAGCTGTTCTGGAGGAGTCACTTGCTGGCAGCAGCTTAGCCCTTCCCATACAGGATTATTATCATTAACATTACAGTTGCTTAATTTTGCACAAACATGTAGGAAGAAGGCAGCATTCCACTACAAAAGGTTCTTGCTGATTAATGATGAAGCGCCACAGACAGGTGAAGCAAATTCAGGAAAGGGAGGGTTACAGCCAAAAGTATTATTTCAAATCATTAGTGTGATCAGTCTCCACTTGCCAAATGCACCTTCTCATTTGAAACTGAAGTGGGGAGCCCAAGGAGGCCCCAGTTCTGCTTGGGATCGCTTGGAACAGTACCAAGTCCCATTGTTGTGTCCTCCTGCCCAGGAATACGACCAAAGCAGGAGGAACTGGGGGACTTGCTTTCCAAGGCCCCCTCGGTTTATCTCTGGAGGTGCTGATCAGGTCCAGGACTCTCACAGTGGGGTGGCAAAATTCAGGTTGCCTACAGCACCCCATAGACCGGTGGTGTTTTTGTGGAGTGTGATTTAAAGCTATTTTTATTCTTTCTTGACAGATCTATAGATGAAGGCAGAGGTGCAAACATGCTCCTTAGCAAAGGTATTTAAATCCTCCCACAATTCTTTTTGTTCCAGTTTGTGCACCACTGCAGGTGATTCTGGTGGGTTACCACTTCCCCATATCACCACCCATTCCAATGACAGCATACCAGTGCCACATCATTGTGCTTTCTTCTGTTTTTCTTGTCCTTTGAGTGATTTGTCTGAGCTCTCCTGCAAAGCAGACACCTTCTCTTCACAGACACTTAACAAATCTTCCAGCGAAGTCATCCTTTCTCTGTCCAGGTTGGGAACGGGCTGCTCCTTTCTATGGAGAGAATGGGAGAAAGCAGAGGATAAGAAACGGGCATCACTTAGGTATCGCATTAGAAGGATAAAAATTACATTTAAAAAATAGCCAATGATGCTGTGTAAGCTCAGGATCCTTGAGAGCAACCAACCAGGCAACAGCACACCTGCCAGGTTAAGCACTGTGCCTTTGAGGTCCCATGAGCTGTGAACAGTTTATTTGCATGCTGTGTCCTATTCCTCCATCTTGCCATCTTCCCAGAGATAGTGTCTCTAGTATTTCTGCAGTCTCTTCCCTTCCCTCTTCCCTTCCCCCTTCCCTTCCCCCTTCCCTTCCCCTCCCTTCCCTTCCCTCTTCCTTTTCCTCTTCCTTTTCCTCTTACCTTTCCTTTCCCACAATGAAGTCAAACTCTCAAAGTGATGATATAAGTAAAAAAAAATATACATTGAAATGACTAATGGGGCTTAGATCGATGTGGTAATGGATGTCACACCCAGGCTGACCTCCATATGCTTCTTTTCACTCTCTTTTCCTCTCTGGAGAATATGATTTAAGTTTTTATCAAATGCGTAGTTGAGATCTTCTAGTTTCAAGGAAAAGTTTATTTCGTAATTGGATCTACTGTGACATTACTCAGTTTCTGAATATTGCAATTTTTTCCACAGATTTCCTGTAATTTCCATGTATAAATTATACTTTAGAGATGAAAATCCAGATTATTCATTTTCTGAGTATAAATTTTGAAAATATTTTTCCAGGCTGAATATTGTAGGACTAAAGACTATATTACTCGATCTGAGGTTTAAAAAATAGAGAATTAAAACCACACATATAGATGTATTTATACAATATGGAAGAACTATTTATGAACTTCCTCCTTCAAAAAACCCCACATGCAGTAGGGTCCTTTGGGATTTTGGAGTCACTCTTTTCCTCGTAAAGGTCATTAGCGCAATCCCATTTCCCTGTGAAGTAAAAATATCTTTTTTTGAGAAAATCACTACTGTAACCGCTTCTGGCTACAGAATGAGATTTCATAGAAAGGGCTACTTTTCCTTTTACTTCTTGTAGTCAAGTTAGCTATATAACTGAAATAGATGAGTGAAAAGTAGAAAAAGATTCCCAAAACTGCAAAGTGATCAACATGAAATTAACTTTCCAACTGAGCCGAGCTGCCAAAAATGCTACTTGCTCTTGAAAATCTTCATATAGATGCACTTTGGTTCATTTTTAAAGTCTGATTGGCTGTTACATAATTCTTCCATTGATTAAAAAGAGATATAGATCAGAAAATTGATTTTTTATAGAAACTTCATTATTGCCTGTTGCTGTTTCCTTACCTTTATGACTGATACTGATGTTTTAATGTCTTTCTCAATCTATTAGAGAAATGGACAGGTGGAAACAGTCTTCTAACTCTACATACAACATCAAAAGTATATTCCGTTTACTTTAGAAAACACCACAGAGGTACTTTATATTAATACAAACCAAATTCTAATAACTAATCTCTTTCCATTGTAATGGGAGGAAAATTGTTTGCAAGCACAATCAGTCATTTAGAAGCCACCAGCTGAAGCACTTATAATGAAAAACAATTTGTGGATGCACATTTTCTCTTTCTTTTGCCCATAAAAGAATTCGTTTGTATCCTTCGTATGGGAAGATGGAATTCGGTCACCTCACTCTTTAAGATGTTCAAGCGCACCCCTTATTTTAATAAATTTTGAATAAATAAGAAAATAACTGATTAATATCTGAATTTAAAGACAGGAAGGTGTAAGGTTGTCTGGTTTATACTCTGTTCAGTTCCTTTCTTCTTCTTTTCTTTTTTTTTTTTTTTTCCTAGAGCTTATGAGAAAATGAGTTCTTTCTGGGAATTTGTTTTTAATTTGCTAACTAGCAAGTGTCCTGCAAACTCAGAAGTTCTTACCTGGAATCTTCTCTCTAAAAGGAATGGTGTCGATAAGTAGTTGAGACTGCAGAAAGACAGTAGGTAGATGCTGGGGGCAACCTCCCTATCTGGGGTTCTAATTTAAAAGTATTAAAATTCTTTGAGATTTTTAGTGTGCAGTACAGGAAGGGAGCCTGAAGTGCATGCTTCCTTGGCACAAGGACAACGTCACACTCTTTGTGGCTTACTCTCTTCTTGTCCCTTTGACGCTGGCTTTCTCAGCCACACCAGTTTCAACAGAATGAGAGGAGGGTGTTTCTTCCCCGTGCTCCTGTGGGAGGTTGCAGATCTGAGCTGGAACTGCCTTTGGCTGAGGACAGAAAAAGCCTCAAGCTTCAGCTTCCTGGGTAAATGCTTTAAACCTCTAAACTATTAGATAGAAGCAACAGTTCTGCTTCCCTTCCAGATGCAGGACTTCATCCGGGGCCCTGCTGTGCTTCAGGCAGAAATCAGTGCCGCCAATACACATGCTGCTTTTCCAGAAGACACCGACTAGGCTGGAACCCCGGGGGACATGGGTGGAGGAGCATCCAGTTTGCAAGTCCCAAAGGGCTGCAGGCATGAGAAAGGCAACAGAATGCTCAGCTGTGGAGGCATGGCAGCAGACCAGGCTGTCAAGCACTGGCAGCACCCAATGGACTTTACTGGGGTTGTGGTTGTGGCCCTTTTTATCCCTTGCAGGGCTAGACCAAGTTTTGTGGATTCTAGTTTTAGCTTAAACGTCTCAGTTCTGCCTCCTTCTCCCTTAAAGCCCCTCCATCTGTTGGTGTGGTCTCCTAGATCTTAAGCATGCATACAGGCACACGCATGTAGGCACTGCCTTTACATGAAGCTTCCCAAAAACTGAGGCAAAAGACACTGGCTCTTTTTGCAAAAGGTGTTTCAGTGCATAGGTTATTCCTTGGGAATTTTTTAAGCAGGCCATTTGGTTAAGTGTAAACATACTCTTGGCCAGTTGACGGAGTCAAATGTTTTAGCAGTTCCATAAAAACCATTATCTGACTAATTCTTGTCACTGGGAATTAACAAGCTGACTTCTGCCAGGATCCACACAGAAAGGGAACTCTGTAACAGGATGAGGCAGGACAGAGATTTCTGCAAAGCTGGGGTTGTTTCCAAAATTGCTTACTAAAAAAATGGCTAATTTTTTTGTTCCAAACCAATACTAACTAAAATTTCCTATCTGTGTGTCATACTGAAAAGAATTCACTAGGCACAAAAGATTTAAACGGAGATTTGTATTTTATGCTGAATGCTCAATATTTGTTATGGGACGTGATAAACACTTCCCTTCTCCTGTAGATTTGTGAATCAAATGAAGAAAAATCCATGTTGTTGCCAGCGTGATCTGGCTTTTTACTTACAAGTAACATAAAAATTAGCAGATCCATTTAAAACCACCTGTTAGTTTTCTATTTTTCAGTGCAGTTTCTTTTGTGGGAAAGGTAGCTAATGAGCTACCTGGTATCTTTCTGAAGCAATACTGAAACTATGCATATGTTCACTTGCATCTGTGCAGTTTGGCATGCGGTCACTTCAGTGTGGATTTTGGGTCTTGCCTAATGGAATCACCCTCTTTTTTTCATTTGCAAAAGTAAACTGACTGCTGATATGGACTGGATATCTCAGGGGACAGCTGAAACCAACAACGTGGCCCAATGATTGTGCTACCGGAATGAGGAATGGTTGACTTTCTTGCACAAGGGTGCAGTAATTCCATAGGAGAGCAAAAGTCTCAGGCAGTTAGTCTTTTGCCACATAGTTTTATCCTTCAGGGCCACAGGGCGTCATTTACAAAAGCAAATCCAAGTGGCTTAACTTAAAAAACATAAACGGAAAAACTCTTTAGCTTTGGATATGATGCAGCCTTTTGATCATAGGACTCTCTGTTCCTTCAAAGCCTGTTGCTCCTTTTAATAATCTAATATTTAGTTTTCTAATTCCTTATAGTCCCACAGAGACCAAAAGAGAATCTTTTGTCCCCAACTCGTTTCTTTTATTCTCCTTTCTGTGCATTCCTGGGAGAGAAGTTTGATATGAAATTTTGCTTACTATAAGCAAGCTATAGAACTGACGTATCACAGCTTACGTACGTTGCACGTCTCCACTGTGGCCTTGACTGATCTTTCTGGCCTATGACTAACTTTGACCATGCAATTCTACAGACCAAGATAATTTCAGGGTAGATTAGCTCTTCAGGACAGTACAATAGAAAGAAAACTCCTGCTGATGGTGTCATTCAAATTTAAGAAAAGAAGATCAGATAGCTTAGATTTTTTGTCATGGAATTGTAAACCCCCTAAAGCATGGAAAACCTGATTTGCTGCCTATAGTTTGAAAGGATAAACTAAGAATTAGTTGGAAATAGAGAATATCAAGAGAAGAAAAATAGAATGAAATAAAAGAGCTTCCACCACTTTCCTGGAAATCAAGTACCGCTAACAGTTTGGATCAACCCTGCTGGTTTACCTGGGCTTCTCTCACCTAGCTGAGAACTGAGTATGACTCTATTCATTTTAGATTAAAAATGCTCCATGCAGCTGGCATTCAGTTTGATCTTTCTAGGAGCTGCCCATCTTATCCTTAGCTTGCTGTGTTTCTTCTGGAAAATGCCATCTGTGCCTGACATGAACAGGCAATGCATGTCAAGAGCATCATAACATTATCAATTCCCTTACATCACCAACACCATGATCATAAACCATCAGGAGGCTGATTTGACAAGACACCTGCTTCCAACCTGGTTCATGATATGACTTTTTGAGTTTGATTTCTGGGCTCTGCTCAAGAATTGAGATTTTCAGGTTTTTGCATCCATGGCTATTCTTAGTGTCTTGGAGATAAGGGCAAAAGGAATTGCTACAAAGGGAATATTTTATAGCAGAATATTGAATGAGGGAGCAGAGCAAGAAAGGTATAAATTTATTGTATCATCTTGAAAAATCATTTATGGAGGTTTAAAATCACATGGCTTGCGACTGACTCGCATCCTTGACTCTATAGTGGGCTAAGAGCATTGCTAATGAATTAGTCCTATCTCTGCAAATCTTTGATGTATGCTCCTGGAGAAAAGGACACGCTCTCTATTTCTGAGCATATGTTAATCTCTCGTCTTCTCTCTTTATTTCATTTATGTTGACAGAGAAAAGGAAGGAGGTTTTGGAATAATCCCAGGGATGTGCAGAGACAAATGATTAATGCTTCCTATCCTGTCCTAGATGCTTGATTAATTAATGTAACCTCAGACATCTTGAGGAAAAACAATGCATGTGTGGACCGTATTTCTAATACCCTCCCAGTTCTAAAACCTTACAATTAGAAGTTGTGTAACATGGTGTCTTCACGGTAGAAAACTGAAGTACCTTAATTAATTAGGGTGTCAGCTGCATCTGGAAAATTAAGGATAACTGAGAGAAGGCAAGATGAGGTAAAAAACGTACAAGCTTTGTCAACCTTACAAGGAAAATATATAAATATCATGAAGTTGATTTATAGTCTCTGACTTTGCATATTTAAACTAAATCTGTTCTAGAAACTGCCAACATTGAAACTGATTATGCTGGAGACCAGTAATTTTATCCTGAATGCTCCTCAGTGTATTCGTTTCCTGAGAGACACATCAACTGTTCTTTGTTTCAGTGTGGAAGAACCCGCAAAATGCCTCAGACTATCCTCAGACCGGAAGGTTTGTACCTATAAAATAGGGATCCTGCAGCCCACGGAAGGATATTCCCACCCCTTCATTATGTGAGGCCTGCGGCCATACTTTGTGTTTATGCACTGATGGTGTGTGGCACTGTGCTGTGTGCCAGTGTGACCATCCGAGAGTGCTCAAAAAGCCTAGTCAGCCTTCAACAAGACGACGACTCTTTGTAAGAACCAGCATCTCCTGAAATGACGAAGGACGGAGCAACAGCATGAGTTTCCACAGCAATTGTGCGTGGGCAACACTTCCACCTTCACTAACATCTCACGAGCTAGAGAGCGCTGACTTTTCTCTGGTGCTCTGAAACTCACCCCTAGAAAAGATACTGCATAGCCACAGAGTTTGAGTTGGTAAAGAAACTAACTTTTCTTCCCAAAATATATATTTTTTTATTATACAGTGATTTAATAAAGCATATTTATTGAATGAATCTTGAATTTACAGAATATTGAATTGATTGGTCATATCTATGTGAAACTGCTCACTGCATGGCCATTTTGTTGGATCCTAGAGAAAGCGAGTGGCTTCCATCTGACACTCAGTGCTTTACAACTGGTGACTCCATTGGTAGGAGAAAAGTCTCTCCTCTACACTAGTCCTGTATAGGGCCAGAGAGGACACCAGTCATGAAGGCGACGTCATTCAGATGGGATTTAAAATGGAGTCATACAGAAGAGTGGAAAGAGGGCCTGCAGTGGTTTTCTGGATGATGTGGCGTATGAGGTCTGTAAGTTGATGGCACTGATAGCAATGTATTGCGTCATAACAGGCACTTTAGACAAAATAAAATAATAAGAAATATGGTGCTAGGCTACAAAGAAGTGCAAGGAAACTGATGAAAATACTTGACCATCTTGGTATTCATTGGTTAGAGTTGTGACTAAAAGATCTTTGAACCTTTGTATAAGGGGTCTTGCTGTTAGAAATGCAGGCTTGGCAGGCTACAGCTTTATACGTTTTCATCTGCTTTAGAGTGTGCTAATTCATTTTGCCTATGGACTAGGCTGCCACCCATTGCACTTCTGCAACATCAGATAATAATAGTATGCTCTTTCTAAATACTCATTTTAGGAAACTAACGTTTAAAGAATTTGCATCTCTATCCAAAGTTGAACTAATGTTTAATGGCTCTCTATGTAGAGATTAACTGTAGAATCGGAGCTGCAGGACACATCCAGATCATCCACATAAATGCTGCCATCCTTCAAAAGTAGAAAGACTGTTATAGACTGTGGAGCTTTCCAGTCTGTCAGAGCCTGGTTCCTTCAGCAGTAAAGTGCATTAGGCGATTCAGTGCCAGCTGGCTGCAATAAGGTGGTCCGGATGTGTATGTTGGAGCATAGATGTGGCTCATCCTGTCTAAGTGGACAGGAATTAGTCTTCGCTTCTCAGTCTGTCATTGTTACAGAGTCCTGGAAGAGGACAACAAAGAAGTCACCTTCTTACCACGTCTGCTGGGAACTGATGGTGCAGATATGTGAAACAAGCAGGGATAAAGCATATTTTTTCCTGACTGCAAACGAAATATATTCTTAAATTTAACTCTGATGGAATCAAGACATAGATCTATACCAGGAAATTGAACTAAAGACTCAGAAATATGCCTCAGACTAGAAAATCTCTACATTCACCTTTAAGAAGACAAATGAATACATTTTCCAAAGCATGTTTTCCATATGTGGCTAAATTACAAAGAAATTTCTCACCACTTATCACCCCGATCCATCTGGATGGCTTGCTGTACTGAAGGAAGTGGGGCGACTCTGCAAGCTCAGAAGGAAACCAAAACAATACCAGGAACAGCTTTTGACACCCCACCACAAAAACCCAGCCCTGCTGTAGCCCTGAAGACTATCGTGTTCTATCTTAACGTTTCACAAATATCTTCATCCAAGAAGCCGTCTTTCTCCCCATGCCTGCCCCTTTGTTCTGCAAGTTATTTAAGCACACACTAGCTAGGAAACACACTCAGGTACGTGGTTTCCACAGGATGGACTGCATTGCACCAGCTGCTGGGGACCAACGGAGAAATCAGATTTAAGATTATATTAATGATCTTGGCACCACTGAAACAGCAGTTTCCAGACAGACTTCCCAGTTATTTCAGTTCCTCTGCTGCCTCCCTTGTCCCAGCCCCCTTCTCCCCCATCACCCGCAGTGCATGTGCGTTAGTTCTCACTCAGGATCTTTCTCAGCACAAGGCGACTGGTTTCCCTTGAGACATAATCCAGCTACAATTCTGGGAGGGTTTACTCCAGGGGCTGTTTCCCATCGGCAGTATAGATGAGATAGCACCGTCCTGCCTCCCCTATGTCCCCAGACCTATATCAGAGGGCTTTGCACCCTGAAATCCCGCCCCACCATCTGCAAACACACACCACCCACCCCGGTGCTACAACCAAAACGCCTGGGGTTGTGCGGTGAAGACACTGCTCTGGAAATTGTGATGCAAACAGCTGGGTGCGCTTTCTGTTGCAAAATGCACATACGCATAAATGTGTTTTATGGCCTATAGTCAAAAATACTCCCACGGTTAGGTCTTGCCCTGGGGCACCCCAGGATCTTGCTGGAGAGGAGTCTACCTGTGTCTCAGTGTCAATGTAAAACCAGGCGTCTATTTTTGAATGGATGAGTAGCTCCCGGAAGGTACATAACTCTGTCCTCTGGCTGCAGAAAGGAGGCTAGAGCAAGACTTAATTTTAAACAATTACGGTAAGGTGAGAAAACTCATACTCCCAAGACTTGTTCTCTGAATTGCTCGTTAAGCAAAGACCGAGGTGGAAGGAACCGACGTTTTTCTACGTGAAAGGTGATATTACATAATATTAACTAACCATGCAGTGATCTAATATTTTATGTGTGCGTAATTGAAAACAGTTTAAAAGACCTGTAACTTGCAGATGTAGTGGTCGCAGTGCAAAAACATCTTGGGACCTGAGAGCTTCTTTACTCTTCCCTCTCTCTCAAATATCTTGATACAAAATAAATAGATTTTTATCTGTAGCACAAGATAATATATCAGCTAGAGCCACAGTTCCAAGCTCAGCTGCTAAACAAATGTAGCGGCATTACTGACAGGGAAGGAATTAAAATTGTCTGTGTGGTGTTTTTTTTATGGTTCACTTCGGGATATATTTGTAAGCAACACGGCAAGCCTGAACACCGACTGGCAGAACGGATCCAACACACACACTTTCACCTCAGGAGGGGTAGCTTGCTGTCCACAGTTTCAACCCCCCACTTTCAGAGACGTTAAAGAGTTCAAAAATCCCTTCAGAGGTGATGGGGCTGCAGGGAGAAGTGAAGTTCTCACTCGCTTTCTCAGCACAGCACGATAAATAGTCTCATGACATCATAAAAGCCGTGACAAAATCCATTTACAGTGGTGTGCCCACAAATTTTCATTCAGCCTTCCTGCAAGTTCAGATAGGCAAACATTGACATGTTATTTTAGGAGAGGAGGTTTAAAAATACTGACGGCGGCTGTTAGAAAGGGCCATTGCTTTCCTGGGCCAGGAGACACACTCGTCAGAGCCGAGGGCTCGGGCAGCACAAGAGCTTTATTGTATCTGTGCATCATACCACAGTGCTCATAAACGGTCATATTATTCATGCATAAACACTTTTATTTAATTTTAAGAGTGAGGACTTACATATCTTTAGCTGGAAATGCAGTTGGTAGCAGTTTAAATGCATTTTTTTTCTTCACGAAGTGATAAAACTGTTGGTATTCTGGAGAGGAGCCCGATGACAGAACAGCCTGTTTGTCTCTGGTGTTTACTCACTCAGGACAGGGAAGGGTCTAAAGAAACATCTGGTGTCAGCTTTTTTCCACTGAGGAAAAAAAAATTAAGCCAGTAAGTTCTTTAGCCAGAAAAGTGGGTTCATGAGTCATGAAAATTCAGCTAGAAATCACAGAAGGTAGAGAGAGTGAAGACCAACAAGGTTCGTTCCTACACAATCCAGAAATGAGAATGGGGGATTCTTACTCAGTTTTCTTTTTTTAATCCTGAATGTGTCTTGATTTACATTTCCAGCTGGGAAGAAGGTTGTGAGAAATTTAGGTGCAGAGGCCAGAGGGGAGAGAAGGGCGGGAGCCAGGCTGGCCACAAGTGGGAATTTACAGTGAGCAGAGAGTAATGAGGTGGCAGGGAAATTTCTTCCCCTCCGGCCTCCCTCTCCACCTTCTCTATTTTTTTTTTTTTTCCCCACTTTGAAAGAGGATGAGGCTTTCAGAGAGGCAAAAGGGTGCTTTCTTTCCCTTCTCTCTGTCCCCTTCTCTCTGCTCTCTCGTTGGCTTCCCACGGGTCACCCCAGGTTTCCCACGTCCCGGCAGGAGCTGCAAGAGAGCAGGGCTGAAAGCCGCAGGGGAAAACCCCTCTACACCTCGCAGTCGGACACGAAAAGCAGACGAGGACTAGTCCAAAACCTGCCACTGCACCCTGTGCTTGGGGCACCCATGACCTTGCATTAAGGCCTTGGGGTGAGGTGGTGCGAAACTCCCCGAAGCAGATTGCCCATGCAAATTTTTATGGGGAAAATCGAGCGGTTGATATGAAAAACCATCTCGTGTTAAAATTCCCTCCCCCTCAATAACAAAACAGCCTTACTGGGAAATCCTGTAATCTAAATACAAGCTTAGCACCATCCATCAAAGGGAGGATGTGAGCAGCGCTTGTAAAAAGTTAATAACCTCCGTGGTGGGACAGGGCAGTGCAAAGGGAAAGTGCTGAGTAATGGCCAGGAGGAGCCTTTCATCTCCAAGTGAGCTCAGTGACTGGAAATGTGAAGTTCACTTCAGTTAATGGCAGTTTTTTAATGTCTTTTAAAATTACTGTGGCTAAACAAGCAAACAAAAAACAACGCAAATCCAATCTTTCTGACTTGAGGGTTTTGGGTTTTTTTTGTGCAGCTCGATACTCTCAAATTCATCTGAACACAAAAAGTTCAGTTTTCAAGCTAAAAGTAAACAAGCAGGGTAAATGTCCATTTTTCCTTGGCACAAACAAAAGCCTGAAAATACAATGTTAGTGCATGTCTGAAAAACTAGAGAGCAAAAAAATAAGCCCTGCGTAGTTTTTCTTTATATATTCTCTTCAGTGTTAAGAAAACCCTATAAGTCCTTACACACAGTTGATGTCCTCTGAATTCTTGAAAACTGCATCCCCTTTAAAAACTGAGCACAAATGCCTACGTGCACGCTTGCACCTAGACCGTACACAAAAGGACCTAATTTATTTTGGTGCCAAACAAGGCTGTGAAATACTTTGTCTTCATTTTAAAGAAAAGCAAACAATGACCAGTGCTTGTGAAGGCACAAGCTGTGTCATAAAATGCACCCAACGAACCATTTACATTGCAAAAAGTTGCCCCAACTGTTGTTTATATTGGAAGTAAGATTAGCACATTCATATCCTCTGGCTAGCAGATACCATCAGCTGCAATCACTTGCTGCCCATCAGTGACACTGAAGACGGGGACACTCTCAAAGTTGAGACACGCAGAGGAATTTATATTTTTTTAAAAAGCAGAGCTCAAGCCCATTTTGGTTTGCTGGCAAAAAGCATTGTTAAAAATATAGTAAGTTTTCCAAATTTATGTGAATATTGTGTAGAATGCAATCCAAAACTCAGTAAGTGTTTAATTGGGGAAAATCAGCATAAATCTGCGAATAAGGCTGATTTATACAAGTGGAGGATCCAGCTTCTGATGTGTCCTATTTAATAGTTCTTTGCATTCGTTGATGAAAAAATGTCTGAAGTTGGTGGATTAGTCCCAGTACACCTGATATATAGGCTGCTCCTAATGGCATTCCAAAATATTTCTACTCTCAGGTGTTTTGTTCTACTTCACATGCTCAAGGTTGAGGCTCACCACTAAACCTGGGGCTAGCAGGAGCTACGTCCCAGGCCGTGATGGCAGATAGGGAGGCATTTTTGTTTTATGTACTGGTGCTCAACCTTTAAGGAATATCTTGTGCTTTTAACCAGACTAATCCAGGACACTAGTGATGTCTTTTAATTCTCCTTTTCTTTCCAGGGGAAGTATTTTACGGCTGTGGTGGATTGATTGATCTGTCAAGCCACCTGCGCTATACAACCTTACTTATGATTATGGGCTAACCTTAATAATCCAGGTGGGTTTCTTCAGTTGCATGTTTCCTAGTAAAATATACCAGAGCAAAAAAAAATGCTCTTAACCTAAAACCCTAGTCCACAGAATGGACCAGCCCTAAATCACACATTGCGAATGGTCTTTTGAACGTGTTGCTGTGTTGCGCATGTGCGAGTTTGCAGCTGGGAACAGGATGTGAGTGGATTTAGCATATAAAACTAAAAATATTTTAACATTTCAGATTTTCCTTACGCAGTTTCATTTTTTATTCCCCAGGACAAAAATATTTTAAAAACCCAGTTAATTTAGAAATAGCTAAGACCATTGTTCGTTTTCAACACTTCTCATTTTTGTAAAATTTTTGCTGACTGAGCCTGGTAAAGAAGAATAATCATTTCGTAAAGTCTTATTTCCTTAAAGTGGAAAGTGGAGGAGATGTGCACGGGAAGGATGGCACAAAAGAGAAAGTAAAGGGAGGCACAAACCAATGATCCACGGAGACTCGATGTTGAAGTCACACATCAAACTGATCTCAGTGTCCATTTATAAATTGGGGAAATTTGGGAATGTTTCCAGATTTCACAATTGCCTTCTGTTTTGTCACGAGACCCACCGAGCCCTCACATCGAAACACTTTCAAACTTTCGGATTCCGGCTCAAACCCTCCAGCGCTGTGTCTGTCTCTCAGCAAAATAGAAACATTCATTAGGCACCGAGTGCCCCACTGCCAGCCTGGGACATACGTCCACGCTTCCCCTTGAAGTGTCGGTTCCCACAGTAGGACGGAGCCCTTCGGGGAGGTGTCGCTTGTCAGTAGTCACTTGTCAGGATAATTCATTGCCGCGGGGGGAAGTCGGAGTTGAGAAGCAGCAGTCTTCTCCAGTTCAGAGGAGGTCAGCCACATCAAAGCGGAGATGTGCAGCGGCCTCTGAGCAGGGAGGAGCGGCCGGTGCTCTTGAAGTTGGCAGCCTTACTTTTTCTGTACGGGGGTAGGGAGTGGCAGGGCATGTGTTTGAAGATCTGGGGGAAATCTGGGATCATTCAAGCTGGAGCTGAGGAACAAAAGAGGAGGGTTCCGACTCAGTGAGGCTGGATGGTTAGATTTTTCTCAAATGGGTTGGAAATCAGAGGGAAAGAATACAGCGGGGCATCGCTGCTTCACATGGCTTTTGCACGGATACAGTGCAATTCGCTGCAGCGTCTCTTTTACAGTGGAGTAGATAAGAAAGAGCAGATCCATCTTGCTGAGAGCTAAAGGCTATTCCAGGGGTCCAGGCCTTGTCCCTCGGGACTATGTGGTTTTACTAAGAACATATGTCTTTCCCACTCCTTGCGTTTAGGGAATTTGGGAGTGAAAATAGCTTACTGAACATGTTTTTTTTTTCTTTTGTTCTTAAAATCTAAGCAAAAGTTTACCAGGTGTGTGGAAACAAATGATCTTTACTAAAGCATCTGTGTGGTGAGAGAGGGAGTGGACAGGTCTGGAGCTGCCAGGGGAGAGGACACAGTGATGGGAGGCAGCAGAGATCACCGGGATGGATGAGATAGGGCCTGACCAGAAAAAATGAAAGTTGCAGAGTTTAGTTCATTTCAAGTTTTAAAAGCTGATGTTCAGATACATTATTAATTTACAGCTGGAAAAGTGATACCTATTCTTCCTATTGCATTAAAACATATACAAATTCTATACAAATATACAAATATATATAACTCTCTTTGCATATATGTACTTTTAAACTAACCAACAATTCTTTGGTTTAAACCATCTGTCACCAAGGAAGGAGTTATCTGAAAATGTTTCACTGTTACCGAGTGAGTAAACAGCAGAAGATGGCTCCCTGTCTGGAAGACTGTTCTGGCGAGGCAGGAAGAGAGCCCAACGTACAGATGGAATGGGAAAGGATAAAAAAAAAAAGGGGAAATGCAGTTCAGAGCCTTAAAATGGATTTTGCATTTGATTTACATGGCAATCATGATTAATGTCAAGCTATGTTGTTGTAAGGTCTTTGGAATACATTCGTCAGCCCATTATGTCTGCAGCCAGATTTACAAGAGCAGCTGTAACGTTGAATGAGCTGTAAATATAACTTGCTTTACTGTATAATACTGATTCTGCTGCACTGTTGAGTGCAGCCCATTGAGAGGTGAACACTCTGCCTGGGTTGTGTCACTGGAAAAGACTGCTGGACACTCCTCCTCGTATTCCTCTTTGCTGCAGTTTCCTGGGACTCCCCATCTCTTCCTTTCCTCACCTTTGCCGTGCTCTTTGAGTGCTCCCAAGCCAAGTTGAAGCAAGTTCACCTGGGACAGGCAGCTTAAGATGAGTTTGCCTGGTTCTACCATGGCTAAAATGTGTCCAAGAGGTAATTGCTCTGTAAGCAGAAGACACAAGAAGGGTACATACGCGGCAGTCCAGGGTTTTGATCTGGAACATACTGTAAAAAGGACATAGCGTGATGACATTTATCAGCACTGGGCATCTAGTTAACAGCCCTTTGAAATGAACAGGGCAAATAACACCTCAAGCCTATTGTTTTAAGCAAAGTTGAAACAAATATATAAACCTGTCCCACTTGCTCTGTGTCTTTACTTCAAGATATGCATAGTTGGGAGATTTTTACTGAAATCTCATTATCTAACCGACAAGTTAGCCCACCAAAATAATTGCAGGTGACACTGTCTGACTGTGTAACCACAATGTACCACAGTGAGTTAAATTGCATAAGGAAACCAGGCGGTATGTTACACCTTCTCCCTAAGTGCCTATGTCAAAAAGACACCTGTAGATATCCTTGCTGAAAAACAGCAGGGAGAACTCCAACTGAATGGCCGTGAGAACAAGACTGATCAACGAGGTCTTCTGAGTAGGTCAAAAGCAAAGAAAACTGATGGCACGTTGTGGATCTGTTATGCAAGTCAGGATTTCTGGCTGTACCTGTTGTTGCTGTTAGTCTATGGGACTGTCGTTCCCACAAATTTCACACATATTAAGCTTGATTAAAAACAACTAAAGGAGTATTTAAGTCTCAAAGAATCCTTTCATTATGGAGAACACTGAGATGCTTGTTACTTTTACACTTAATGAAGTGCATAAAAGACAGTTGCTGAAATATGTCGCACTTTGGCGTGCAGCACAGCTAACAGATTTTGTGGGGTTTTGTGAAATCTGGTCTCAACACCAAATCTGAAAAAAAAGCATACTTTCTGCAAGTACCGATTGTATTTTGACTGAAAGTATAAGTACTGAAAGTTTAAGTATAGTCAAATAGGCTACAAATATCCAAGCAGGCAGAAAAAGCCCCTGTAGAATTTCTGCGTTCCTTGGCAAAAATTCTGTCAACTGTCTGATCTCCTCCAGCAGAGAAGTGGAAGTTTCCACCCCGAGCTCAAATGTTGGTACAGGAAGGTAAAAGAGCAAACGACGGAATGAATTGCTCATAGTAAGCCACTCACTAGAAAATAGTAAATAGATAAGACAGAAACATCACAAAGCAGTACGTGCTGCATATACCAACTAGAAAAGTTGCAGCAGCAGAATAATTAGCACTTCAAAGAGTTTTTATTAAAACAAGTAATATAAGTAATAATAATAATAATAATTAGTTTTTCCTCAGGCAAAATACACGTTGAATTTAGACCTGAGTTTGGTGCCTCCTCTGCTAGCAGGTGTATGGGCTTAGCACCTTGCTAGACTTAGACCCATACCTATGTAACACTGGGCCAGAAACGTGTAGTAGTTTTACTTGTAGTTACACTGGGAAAAGGCTACTTCGGAATGTAATACTAGTCAATTTGAGACTGGATTTTATGAAGTGTGTGGGTGGTGGTATGTGTCAATTAGGTAATTCCCATTATCCTAGTGTCCCTGCTGACTTGGAATATACACATCTTGAATTCATTGAATCCCATGTTGGTCTAGGAAAGAAAATGAAGGGAATAATTTTCTCTTCTAGCTTACAGATAGAACTGATTCAAGGTTTAACAACAGCACAGACTCAGTTTCTCATTGATGCACAACACCTTCAGACAGAGGATGTAAAGTGCTCTGAATCACCCCAAACCATGCTGTAGCAACTACCTGCTTTCAGCTCTGGCAGCTCAAACAGCTGAAATAAAATAGTCTTGTCACGGAGAAGAGGTGAGATTAAAGATTCAATTGCCACAGTAAATGTAGAGGGAAAGGTTAAGATTGGTTGGGGTGTGTGAGAACAGATGGAGAAAGCCTCAAAATCATTATTCACCTCCATCTTTTTGGACATGGTTGTAGTGCTTTGCATTTGCCTGAATTTGGAAGGTGGCTCTGAACTATTGCTCGGGAGCTAGTCAAAGCTCAGGGGAAGGAGCAGAGGGAACAGTTGATAGGAATGGAGATACCCCAGCTCATGTGCCTTCTGTTGTCTCCCACCCAATGTCTACAGTCTGGCCCAAAAGGAAAGACTGGCAAAAAACCTATGCATGCAAGTTAGTGTGGCCTTGAGCATTCACTGAGCTAACCTGAAACTTTCCATGGACCACTAGGGACTCTCTGGGACGTGGGAGGCTCCAGTGGATTGGTGACTGGCAAAGAAAGAACATAATAAAAAGGAAGGTAGGAGAAAAGCGAGGAAGACTGAAAACAGTAAGTGATAAAATTAGCTAATGCATCTTTACTAAGAACAAATTCTGTCAAACCATTCAACAGCCTACCTTTGTGTGAGAGCAGAAGAAGGGGAAGCTGTAGACAGGCTATTTCTCAATCTTATGAGACTTTCAAGACATTTCACAGAACAATGTCTCCAGCAAACTAGGGACCTACGATCCAAAGGAAGGGGTCAGGTGGACCATTATAAAGGATACGGTTGGTGAAAATATACAGACAACAATTACATGACAGCTTGGTTGCATTGCAAAGTGGGTGTCTCAGCAGGGACACAACCAAGGTCTGTCTGGAATCTGTTTTATATTTGTGGCATTTGGGGATCAGTCATACAGTGGTTGAAATTTTATTCAAACTCTCGGACACGGTAATGGTGCCATAGAATTTGAATCCAAACTGGCCATCATTAAGTGTGGGTGATGCTTGTTGACTTATCTTTGAAACATTTCACTCAGTTTTATAAAATGTTCCTAAAATCTTAGAATTCCTTTGGAGGAAATTTGATTTCACTGAGCATTTATATGCACAGGATCTGTATTGCCAAACATCTTTAGATCTTTAAGTGGAAAACAACTTCTGAGGAGCCTTATTCTTACCAGAAGTGTGTTAAATTTCACAGGGCTTCAAGGTTTCTTAAATGGAGTGTTTCCTATGTTTCTGCTAAACACTCAACCATGATTAGGGGTGAATTTAAGAAGAAATTCAACACTGAGATTATAGACAGTGGAGATGGAAAAAACCTATTCTGTGCTCTTCAACCTGTAGTTAGCTCATGGGTGGAAGTTACAAGCAAAACTGCAGAAGTTACAAGTGCCGCTCTGCCTGCTGGTCTCGTCTTTAACTTATTTCTTCTGACCATAACCAGTTTTTGAGGGCTGTCAGAGTTGTGGGTTGGAAACTAATTTTCTAGAGTATTTTGCTCCTATGGAAGTAATGTAAGACTGCTCCTTCTAGCATTTTAGTGTTTGTATGTTCCTGTTTGTAATGAGTTGTGGCTTGTCTGAATTTTACTGTTTGTATGAACATAATAACATAGGACAATCCACGGGGGAGGCCTCTTCTACTCTTGGATAGACTTACTGTGGCATAAGAATGGCTTTTTTGGCTTTGGTTCCAAATAACATAGGCTTAAAAGAAAAAACCAAAACAGGTGTGCCTGAGTAAACTCCCAGGAGTTTCATTGATCTAATTGATTAAAATAAACGACTTAGCATATACTAAATAAACTGACATGTGCAGACAAGGCTTTGAAATATGCAGCCCCTCCCTTTCAGAGGTCTGGCAGCAGCGGTGAAGGACGATGCCAGCTGGATCACAATCTACATGTATCAGGGCAAAGACAGACAGTGTCTTCCGGATGTAGCTGTAACTCTCGAAGAAGTAAATATCCCTGGCTGTTGGCTGCTGTTGTCGCCTCCACAACTGCGGTCATACAAGGGACTGAGAGTGCTATTCGCCTGAATGTTGCTATTCGCCTGAATATCGCTATTCAAATATTTTAGCTGAAGTTACCATTGATGAACATGGTTTGCATTAACCTGGCTGATCTGGTACTGAAGCAGGTGAGGATGCAAAGCAGCAAATCTCCTCTGGCTGCAGGTATAGCAGTGGGAATATCTTGCATGCCTCAGCTATTTCAAAATCGATCTGAAGTATCTGGCATGGAAAAAGAGTCCAGATGCTACTCTTCTAGAACACGATATTGTCCCAGGCAAATTATTTTAATAGTTTACTTCATACAAACAAGTAAAGGCAGCTCTGCTATGATACAGTCCTACAGCACAGTATGTTTTGCAGCCTAAATGGATCTAAGGAATGACCCATTTTCTGCTTTTTTGCTTTGCTTAGGCAAACACGTGTCCCTGTATCCTGATGACTTGTCCTGCCTGTGGACAAGAGGACAAATCAAGTTCAAATGATTTAATATGCATTACACTCCGGATAAAGCAATTATCTTTCCAAACTTCTGCTTATACCAATGGATTCAATGTAGCTGAGCCAAAAGGAAGTTTTTCCCAATTATTTTAGATGCAGAAGTACTTGACAAATGTACAAAACAGAGGCATTACTTTATTATCACTAGAAATGTGGCCTTGTCTGCCTTGGAAAACATCTGTTTGTTGTTACGCAGCCGTGTTTCGGGAAACACAACCATTCCGAGCAGAGGAATACCGGCTCCATTCAAAATTCAGGGGCAATTCAATTAAAACGAGTGTTAACTACTGGAATTTATGGAGTGCTTCCTGCCTAATCTTATGAAACATAACATGTAATTGCGATGGGTGGTTAAGACTCTAGTTTTATACCTGCCTGGCTGTGCTGATTTCAACAGAGATGTAACAAATCAGATTTGAGAAAGTGGCTGGCAAACAAAAGGATGCAGGTGTCCCGGGCAATGATGCTGAGTTTCCTGGGGCTTTGCTTATTAGCACGTAGTGTATCGTTCAAAAGTCACAGGCAGAAAACCACAAAGATAATAAGCTTTTTGTTTTCTTTTAACACTGGGTTGATCAGAAAACTGCATACAGTG
The DNA here is from genome assembly GCA_008921705.1 of Burhinus oedicnemus. Taxonomy (NCBI): domain Eukaryota; kingdom Metazoa; phylum Chordata; class Aves; order Charadriiformes; family Burhinidae; genus Burhinus; species Burhinus oedicnemus. The sequence goes on along the minus strand of VFFE01008952.1, from coordinate 779,027 downwards.
CTCGGGAAGCTGAAGTCAATGCCAGATATATTTCCAAATGACTCTGTCACTGGTTAGGTGTTTAAAAAAAACCAAGCCAAAGGTATGGAGTGATCAATCGTGTGTGCAGAACCCACTCTCGCAGACCAGCACTCTCCCCAACGTTTACCGACATGCTGCAGCAATGTATTACTGAAGAGTGCATTTCTGCTGACAGATTCTTTCCACCACAATTACAGAAAGAATAATGGCTGAGAAACAACACCCATATGTCCCCATTAACTTTGCAATCTGTCTAATCTGTGTACTTACAAAGCCCTCATCACATCTCAGATATTATAGTGATAACAGGATAGATTAGGCAGACTTCAAAGCTGCAAGAGAAATATGAACATTGATTCCCAGCCATGATTAACTTGGCCAGAACCTCACACTCCTTTAATTTAATTAAGAACATAAGGAGCAATCAGACGGGTGACAAAGTACGAGAGGAGCCGAGCTGGCAGCTGTGGACAGCAGGCGCTACCCAACAGGTACACGTACACGTGTGAGATGCTCCGTGCTGCCCGGGGAGCACGCGCTGCCTGGGGCACGCGGGTGGTTCATTCTTCACGTAAGTATTTTAATCACACTCGCAAGGAGCACTGCTATCCAACTGATTACATCGTGTGTTTTAGTCCTGGAACTGAGCTGAGCCAAATGGCCATCAATTAATTAGTTACTAGGATTAAAGACTAATAATTATGGAGATTGTAATTAATGGATCTGGCAGCTGCCTGTGAGCATGCTTTCATGGTGCAGTATGTGTAAAGCAGATGGGCTGTCAGCAAAAGAGAAGTAAACTGCTTCCAGTGGGCCAAGGGGCGAGAGCGTGCGCTGTGACAACTGCACGCAGTGTGATGCACTACGGGTTCGTACCCTTCTTCCCCTGGGGTAACGGGCTGATGTGCCAACACCTCCGGGCACAGCAGCTGGACCAATGCTCATCTGACCACAAAGGGATGTGCCGTGCCGTGAGATAGCATACTTACAGCTTACTTATGCTGCTTTTAGCTTTGAAACCTCTTCTTCTCCCTCCGCTGCTGCCAGGACCAGATGTCTCGCTTGCACACCCGACACCTGTGCTGCCTGGCAAATACGGCTTTGCTGCATGCACAGCATGCTCTGGTTCACCGCTTGGTTACATCATATGTGCAACCCATGCATCTATCAGGCTCTGGAGTTGCTTCACGGGGGGATATGCAGCCGTTCAGCCCACAGCCTGCTCCTTGTTCAGCTACGGACAACCTGGGGAAAACGGGTGCTGGCAGCGTGAAGCAGGTATTTTGCCTCTGGCCTGTGCAAAGTCTTGTGTGAGGCAGAGACAGTACATGTCCGCAAGCACACCAAGAACTATCCCAGTCTAATTTCTTTGCAGTAGACAGTATGTGCTCAGCATCTTCTTCCAGTGCCTGCAGGAGGGCAGCCTCTTACAGCACGCTTGTGATCGTGTGAGCACATCTTGGTCAGATTTTTAGTGTGCAAGAGGCAAACTGTGGTAAAGTCCTACCTAAAAAAACAGGGGAAATTTCTAAATCAAAGCAGAGTTGCTTTTATTCTGAAAACACGTTCTTAATGGAGGCTTCCCACAGTTTAAACAACCAGCTTGAAATCTTGGTAATTCACTTAACTCTCCTGAGTGTCTGCGTCCACGTGCACCTAGAAGGCAGTCCTGATCACTTTAAGGCGCAGATACATTTAAAAGCTTCTTTGAGCAGCTTAGGGCATGAGTTTACATTGCCTTAGTCATTATACATTATCTGTCCATGTTTTATACATTATCTGCCCATGTTTTCTCTCTTACCCTGTGGCAAATGCAATGTAACTAATGACTCTGGTGCCTCGGGCTAAACTACCTCACACTTACTGCAGAGCAAGGATTTGCCCAGGGCAATCTTTATGGGCTGTCTGAAGGCTTATCTTAAGGTAAATCATGCAAGACAACTAAAATGTATCTGGCATAGATCGACGTAAAAGTGTCATGTTTCTCTGCCAGTTTGATTAAACCGATTTATCATCACAATTTAAGCAAAGCTTTCTTCTTTGTTCAAGCTAGTAAACAGGAGTTCCAATTTTACAATTATGGGCATAATTTCCTAAGAAATATAAATCAAAACAAACCAAATAAAATAACATGTATACTACAATAAGTGAAATCACAAAGATTTTGGTTACATCAGATAAACTTCTTGTGTAGACAAGGCTTTCACAGTGCATAAGTTTTTACATTAATGTAAACTTGGCTGGTATCTGTTTAGCTTTTATCTTTGAGAGGATTTTAATGGACAAAAGTGGCCAAAGAGAACTCCACATTGATTCAAATGGATCATTTTGGGACCAATTTTTTTTTTTTAAAAGTGATTCAATTCCAGTCTCATGCCTGGCTTACATTAAACCCCTGCAACATATCCGTGGTAAGAGCTACACCCTTTTAGGTGGTTTTGTTTGAACTTTCTCTTGGCTGGAATCAAGCACCAGAAATTTTGCACCCAAACATTCAACCTCCTTACATGACATGCTCAGCTAGAAGACAGGCTAGAGGATTAACTATCCACTTCCCCTCCTCCCCCTATCTCTAGGAAAAGTTGCCAGCAAGTCTCCTTGGTGGTCGTTTTAAAGACAACAAGATCAAGTATACATAGAACTGTTTATAAAAATAACAAAGGAAAAGAATCTCTGTCTGCAGCATTGCATGTGAAACTGTCCTATCTATCAGGGTTTTGGCTCACTATAAGAAATGGACTATTAGAGTCCTAGGACTTAGGAAGGAATATAGATAGATGTAGATACAGAGATAAGCACAGATATAGATATATGTGTATGAACCCATGTATGGTAGGAACTGAGGAAAGAAGCGCTAGGTGAAAGATGTTGAACTAATGGCTGGGAGAAATGGCACGGCAGCAGCTAGGACTTTTGCAAGGATTCTTGCCCCAACACCAGGGTGTTGGTCCACCATTGCCAAAGTGCAGGGCGTATGCACGGGGTGCTGGGCTCACCCTCTGGAGCAAGCTGATGTTCCTTGCCTGGAGACAGCTGAGGTAGGACTCGTCTGACCAAGTGTGAGCATCTACAAAAATCAGCATTTAAGGAAAGGCTGTGCTTAAGCTGTGATTGTGTCTTCTCTCAGGTTGTATTTACTTCATAGCTGTCCCTGCTTTGAGCAGAAGGTTGGACTAGATGGTCTCCTGAGGTCTCTGTAACCTGAATTGTGCCTGAATTGTGCCAGCAACGTACACTTGCAGCCCAGAAAGCCCACCATATCTTGGGCTGCATCAAAAAAAGCATGGCCCGCAGGTTGAGGGAGGTGATTCTGCCCCTCTACTCTGCTCTGGTGACACCCCACCACAGAGTTGGCATTGTTCAGCCTGGAGAAGAGAAGGTTCCGGGGAGACCTTATTGCAGCCTTCCAGTACTTAAAGAAGGCCTACAGGAAAGATGAGGAGGGACTCTTTATCAGGGATTGTAGTGATAGGGCAAGGGGTAACAGTTTTAAACTGAAAGAGGGTAGATTCAGATTAGATATTGGGAAGAAATTCTTTACTGTCAGGGTGGTGAGACACTGGAACAAGTTGGCCAGGGAAGCTGTGGATGCCCCATCCCTGGAAGTGTTCAAGGCCAGGTGAATGGGGCTTTGAGCAACCTGGTCTAGTGGAAGGTGTCCCTGCCCAGGACAGGGGGGGTTGGAACCAGATAATCTTTAAGGTCCCTTCCAACACAAACCATTCTATGATTCTATGATTCTATGAATTACACTATGAGCTGATGATCTGAGCTGATCACTGAGCCTCCCTCCATAGTCTGCAAAGAGAAACAGGCACTTGTAAGGAAGGAAGTCCATCACTCTACAGTGTAAGTGTGAAACAGTCGTCGTCAGGCAAGCTGTGTCTGGTCAGGGCTCTTTCTCTCCATTGGCTACAAAAATATCTATAGCGGTAGCAGTAGCTGCTGTATGTATCAAAAGTCACTGAAATTAATCCCAGTCTGTGTTTGAGGATGTCTTTTGAAGTCTGAATGCAAGTTAAGCTTCCACATAGATAAGCTCTCCTTATAAATTAAAACAGTTTACCTTTTTTCTATATCTTCATGTCCCCAGATTTGCTGTTTCTGCTTTTCTCTTCTTTCTCTAGTCTCGTGGGTTGTGTCTTCTCTCACAACTTATCTGTCAAGATAGAATTTTGTGTGCTGTGAAATGCTGCTTTTTTATCTGTGTTATCAAGTGGCTCATTTTTCTTGGACGAGCCCTCTCCTATGGTCTTCACAGACTTTCTCTTTTCATACTGAGGTATCTTCTAATACATCTCACAGTACTGTCATGGTTATCCAGGAATCATGGATGCTGGCAGAAACCAGGCGAGCACCAACTCATGCTGGCAAGATGCTGTGCAATTTCTGTGAAAGGCAATGAAGACTGAGACCAGACAGAAGTCACCTGTGGTCCTCAGCATCAACTCACTGGATGGATGCAGCCCATAAGTTACACTCATTAAAAAGAATCAGTATGGAAAACTTAAGAGCACTTCTGGGGAGCAGATACAGGCTGCAATCTTGTAATTACCTTAGAACAAGCTGCCCATTTAATCTTTTGTCAGTCACATTCACCTCAGTTCTTCATGGCTACAGTGTTTTATGTGTCCCCAAAGTGGTGTAGGGTCAAGGCATAGTTAAAAGTGATGATTTCTCTCCTGGAAGCTGTAAAATAAATAATTACATGGGAAGAGGAACTTACAAAATCTAATTTCCTGTGATTCACTTGCTAGGTGTCACTCTTATGCATGCTCTTTGTGTGGGTTCTTTAATGCCTAATAATGTGACTGATAATGTTAATTCCAGACACCACTCTCTTGAGTAGTATAAAGCAGCACTGATCACAAGCAAGTCCTTTGTGCTCCCTGTTCTTAGTGAACTTAGCAGCAGCCAAAAAAGGTTGTCACATAACCATTTCATTTCTACAGGGTGTGTCACACCTGGAGCAAATGGAAGTAGATTGCTACCAGGAGAAAGGCAGCCCAGCAGGGATGCTGTAAAAGAAGCAATGGAAGCACTCACGCAATGAGTCCTCGACCCTGAGCACTGTGACTACGGTAGTCTTTGATTCCTGGGTCGTGCTGGTTCTTGCTTCTTGGACATGACTGAAGGAACTAGAAAACATATAGAGTTTCTTAATTGGGAGAAAGGAAGGAAGGAAGGAAGGAAGGAAGGAAGGAAGGAAGGAAGGAAGGAAGGAAGGAAGGGGTTTTCAAGAGCTGCAGAACTAATGACATCTACTGATGTCTTGAGAGTAAGATCTCATGTGCATGCTGTCCCATAAGGGGTGAGCTGACCATGCGTTGTTCTCCCCAGTGGGGTATAGACAGCTTATATTTAATCTAGTAAAAAAAAACCAAAAAACCCAACAAAAGACAGGGACTGTTCTTCAATCTTGAGACCAGCTGATGGCAGAGATCACACCTAAGCTCTAAAATCCCCCAAACCAGTCTGGTTCCTGCTCTATGCATTTCTCCTACCCGTGTCCAACATTTTTTCGGCAGGACTATGTGGCCTATGGCAAAAACATGCCATGGACGATGCTTACACTTGAACAGTGCAGGGGATTATCATGTACCAAAGCTCAGACACGTGGCCTGGGTCTCTCATTTATTTAGTGTAAATATAAGTACAGGACTATTTTCCTCTGTGCAATCATGGTAACTTATAGAAATTTTAGGGCTATTCTAGAAGAAAACTCAAGGGGTTTTTTTGGGGGGAGAGACACAATCCTTTATTACACAAAATACCATAGCTGGAAGAAGCAGCAACAATTTGGGGCACTCATCCATCCATAAGATCTGAAACTGAAGCAGCAAACTTAGGCCAAGTGAAAGCTGGGAAAAAAATGCACTATGTTTAAGTTAATGGCGTTAACTCTGGAGAAAAGTGGCATTTCTAATAAAGCCTCAGTAATACCAAACCTCATCAACAGCTTTCAGTATATTTTGTCTCCTCTTTACCATCTTATCTCCTGCTAAGAATAAAATTCAGACCAAATTTTTTAAGACAGATTCACAACAGCTTGTGCATCAGGACATGTTTGGCAGTACAAGTCTGACAGGATTTTTTCTGCCTCGTAGAAAATTTCTGCTAAATATTCATGCATTTCCCATTGAAAGAAACCTGATTCTTGGCCAAACCAAAGCTTGTTAGCAGGCAGAACAGGAGGGCTCCTTCCTCCCTGCAGCACCTCTCATTTCTGCAGGTTTTGCTTCACACCTGGTCTCTGCAAACAGATATTCTCAAACCCAAATTACTGCACTTTGGAAATGGGTTATAACCTGAGAAATCGCCAGTTCATTGCATTTTTCTGAAAGCTTGCCTTTTAACTTTTCTGTAGAATTTATAGTTTGTGGGAGTTTCTTACAGTGTTCAGTACCATCTGTCTATCAGAGATGGCTGAAAAATATGTTTTTAAAAAAGTTCAAAACAAAGCATGACTTTTTCTTTTAAAATGTTTTGTTCTTTTGACAGATATCTCACAATTGTGTTTGCTATTAATGAAAAACACTTTTTTTCCCAACAACCAAAAGTTGTTGGAAGTGCAAAAAAATAATTTTGAGATGAAAATGAGCACAGGAAATATTATTGAAGAATTTACTTTGTCTAAGAACATTTTCTTTAAGAACTGTTTTGTAGTCTTGTTTTCTGCTGAAACCTTTTTTTACACAGCCATAAACACGGTGGGGGCACAGTCACTGGAAGGGCTCTGATTTTTTTGGGTACTCAGTACCAGCTGCTGACGAGCCATTTGTGCCCAGGGTCAGGGTGGATGTGTGGGGAACGGAGATGGGAATGAGCTTCTGTGCGGGTGGGAGCTGTCATTAGGAAGCAGACTGTCAGCACCTGCTTCAGAAAGGATGACTGGAGAATTCATGTTGGAAGGGGCCTCGGAGGTCTCTAGCCCAACCTCCTGCTCAACGCAGGGGCAGCTCTGAGGTCAGACCAGGCGTCTCAGGACTTTATCTACAATAGTCTTGAAACTCTCCCAGGATGGAGGCTGCACTGTCTCTCCTGGCAACCTGCTTCAGTGCCTGACTGTTTCTCGTGGGGAGAAAGTCCCTATTTATACCCAGTCTGAACCTCTTCCCTTTCAAATTAAACCTGGAGTCTTTCATCTTCCCACCAGGCAGCACTGTGAAAAGCCTGGCTCCATCTTCTTGATGACCTCCCTAGAGGTATTGGAAGTGACCTCAGGTGTCCTCCCCTCAAAGCCATCTCTTCTCCAGCTGAACCAGCCCAGCTCTCTCAGCCCCTCTGCTCCAGCCCAAACCATCACTCTGGACCTACCCTGAACTTGCTCCAGTTTCTTGTACTGGGGGACCCAAAACTGGGCACAGTATCCAGACACAGGGTGCTGAGAAGTAATTGACCTGTGATGAACCTGTCATGGTTGGAGAGATGTGTGAGATGTCACTTTGCCCCCGGCTCACTGTCCCTCTATCAGTGGCTGCTGCCCATAACCCTCAGTGATATAAAATACATATATGCTCTTCAGCTGTGCTAGGGGAAAGTGAGCTTCGGAAACAGAAGTAACAAGGAGCAGCAGAAGGCCATGTAGATGTTCTCCTCTGCTTCCCCAGCTATGGAGGGTAGTAACTTCCCGTGGGCAGGAGGCCTGCAAAATATCAGCTCTCATGTAAAGTACTTTGGAAATAAACTTCAAAGCCCTTCCCAAAAGGAGGTTGGATTGCTATTCCCGTTTTACAAATCAGGAAGCTGAGGAAAAAAGGAAGGAAATGTTTTGTCCGAATTCCTCTAGCAGCGGCTGACAGAGGCAGGCAGAGACACCAAGCGCTACCCGTATACTGTGCCACCAGGGCACCAGGTACCGGCACCCAGGGGACCTGTTGTTCCCGGTTCTGCCTCTCAGAGCAGGGACCAGTCCCTGCCTCCTCCGGGTGCTCTGCTACGCGATGGCAAATTTGTACTCTGAAATCAGGCCTCTGACAGTAGAACAACGTCCTTCAAACCGTGCAGATTTATGGCTTCGAAGCAGGAGTGCTGATCAGAAATACCATGAATTAGTCATAATCTTATCAAAAATATTTTATTTATGAAAGTAACAATTATACTATACAACCTATATTGGAAGTACATTGAATAATTGCTAGAATAAATACAGGCAATTAATTCAATCTTTTTATAGAATGAGAGGATTTATTTGACATTTGAATGTTAACCCAAGCTTTAACTTACATCATAAATAGTTAAAAGGCATAGTCAAGTTTTTTTTTTCATTTTTACTGTTTCTTTTGCTTTTTTTTCAATACTGTTCTATTTTGTAATCAACATGAATCAACTCTCCAATCATTAACGTAATATTAGTATGACTTTCAAGCAATCATGTACCTCAAGATAATCAGACAAATAAGGTAGTGTGTGTGCAGTTCATTCTACAGCAGAATCTATTCATGTCTGCATAAAAAAAGAGAAGCTGAAAATGCTTCTAAGTTCTTTAAGCATCATATGCTGATTTCTGCTTTACCACAGTGCTTTTAATACCAGAATCTAAAAAGGACATATATCTGTATGCAGCTGGCTTTCTGTTGCTCTTTATAAGGTGTATTAGGGCTCAATGCCACATTCCTTTGGCTGGCGAAGGATTGAAGAATTTAGTCCTGAATATTATTTCTCAAAACCATAGTCCAAAATAAATGTCCAAGACTGATTACTAGGCACCAAGGAAGTGATGGATTTGCTAAGACTTGATGTTTTCTGATAAAAAATTGGCTTCTTTTCTGGTAGATATGCTTTAGTTGAATACAAATTATTGGGCTCAGTACTGGGGTCTGTATTACACTGGATATCAGAGAAGCTGATGTTTGTATTTTCTGTAAACTCTGTGAAGGGCACTGCAGAATTTTTATAGTAAGACACCCACATTATGAAAGTGTTGATAAGTTTTCCTTCCATGTATTTTTTTAAAACTCAAAAATCTGAAGTATCTGCTTGGTACTAGCAGATTATGAACAACTACAACCATCAGTGAAGTCAATAGTACTTTTGGGTGTCCAATATTTCTACAGATCAGAAGCTTTTGGCTCTTCAAATCCCATGTAAAACCAGTGGGAGCTTTCCTATAGCAATGTCTTCTCCAATGGCATGGAGGCCTGCCCTGCCATACGGCTATTGCGCATGACAGGGATATGATGCTCTCAGCAGAGAAGCAAATTTCCCTTTTACAATGTTATCTGAAACAAAACCCCAAATTGCACATATCTACCCCTTTGGCCTTTTTCACGCACAAATATGCTTGTATTCAAAAACTGACAATGTTGGGCCTTTGCTAATAAATGTCTTCAAAGAGCACATTTAAATGCTTTTTCACAGAAATAACCATTCATCAGTTGCAAAAATGCATAGAGACCTTTTATTCTTTCTGTTGTGAACAAAATCAATTCAGCACAAATTTTGCAGGAGGAAGTATGAGTTTTTTTACTAAATGTATTTAAAAAGGCTAAAGAACAAAATGTTGGGGAGGCAGCTTTTTTTGGCAGATAGTAAAATATAAAATAAGTGATTTAAAAAAAAGTTGGCTTAAAAATACACACACACAAATAATACAATAATATAAAAATACAGCTCAGCCAATGGCCTTTTAAAATTTACCTTTGGCATTACATTTGGCAGCCTAACACAAAAGACCCTTCCTATAAACACAACTATAAAAAAGAGAAGTTCATAAATTAGGTTGCAAGGGGTTGTAAGATCCTTTTCTCGATTCTCCAAACTCCTTTCCTTCCTGTCCACACACATAAGCATGACCAGTGAGGTATATAGAACGTAACACTGTCAGGCATATGCACAATAAAAAAGTGCATAAACATAGAAGTTATCCCATTTTCTTGCGAACAGGTTGAAAATGTGTGGTTTGTGATTTCTCCCCCTTGGAAAAAAAAATCATTTTTTATTGTTTTTTTTCTTACTTTGGCAGGATGAAAATGAACCCAGAGGAATATAAATGTCCTATTCCCAGCAGCAATGATCCATTTCCCTTGGCAATGTTCGTCTGATGCCACAGATACTACAAGGTCGTTGGGTTGCTTTACAACTCTCTGGGTAGCTTCCCACGGAAACATCATACGTCTAGCACCATGTCATAGTGTTGCTCTTTCTTCCGCCTGCCACATTTGGTGATAAGAACCAAGTACAAAGTCAAAAGCATAACCCAGTAACATGCATAGAGTATCGTGCCGATGATGAGAACTGTCTGTTTTGACTCAGAAAATGGCTTTTTTGATTCCTTGTAGATAGTGAAAATTACGCCACCTAGGAGGATTGTAAACCAAATGGAGACTGGAATGAGTCCTATAAAATTGACTACAATGGTTTTTCTTCCTGACGTGCCCCACCCTGCTTTGTTTATCGTGGCAATCGCAAACATCTTTGCTGGCAGTAAACTTGACATGTACAACACTGAGTAGAGTGACATGAAAACCATGACAATGTTGCCCCTAAGGAAGCTGGCAAAGGAAGACTTTATCAGGCCCACTAACTGAACTGTCAACAAGAAGAGGAGGATGTTCCAGATTTTTCCCCTGTAGAAGAGCTGAATGACTGTGGCAATGAGGAAGAAAGGAAAGAATCCAGTGATTACAGCTTCATAGGTCATCCACAAATGGTGCTTGTGGAACCACATTGCATTATAAAGCCACTCTCTAAAGTATGATTTACTCCAGCGAGTCTGCTGATTCAGCCACCTGAGATACTCTATCGGTGTTTCGGTAAGGCACTTGGATCTAGCTGTGTATTTTGTTGCATAGCCCAGACTTAGCACTCTGTTAGTTAGATGCCTGTCATCTCCAAAGCTGCACTGGGAGCCCATAAATTCTTGGTTGTACCAATCTTCCACGAATTCATGGAGTAAAGAGTTTCTGTACATCCCCAGAGGTCCGCTGATGCACTGTACACAGCCGAAATAGGACTGACAGGCTCTTTCTATGTTAAATGCCATCCAGTATCTCACGCTGCTCAGAAAAGATATCCAGGAATCGTATTTGTTCAAAATCTGCAAAATACAGAAAGTTTTCATTTTAGATGAGCTCTTGAGAAACAAAATACACACATTGGATCAATAATGAATTTGCAGAGACTAGAGCACCATTAGCCAAAATACAGGGGGAACTTAGCTCCTGTGTTCAACTCATGAGAAATTCAGGAGTTACCTGTACAGTCCAGGACATTGACAGGAAGGGCAAGATGAAGCCTTCAAAAGTTTGTTCCAATAAAATGTTTTCTTTTTCCTTGCAACCTTTCCTCTTCTGCACCAAGAAACTTCTTTTCTGGCTCATTCTTCCTTTCTCTTTACCCCCAGTTAAAGACCTGCTGGTCCCAGCCTCTCCCGAGAGGAGAAAGTGGAGTCCCAGATGTTGCCTCCTGCTTCTTTCTCCCCCCAGCCACATCTTTGGGACTCACAGGACTTCTTACAGCCCTCCTAAAGCTATTTCAGAGTATGATAAATGCTGAGCACATGGTCTTTGGCCTACATTTTTGGTATCCTAAGGCTTGCCCTAGAGGTTTGACCCTGGACTATGTCCCCATATCGGACATTAGGCCCTCTGAAGAACAAACTGTTCTGATAAGTCTCTGCAGTACCAGCCGTGTTATTTTGCCCCAAGACATATTGTGATACTCCAGTAGAGTCATGCTTTGGCCTGCATAAAGGTCTTGGTCTTTCTCTTCTGTATGCCCCAAAGCTCACCTGAAGCTCAAGCCTACACTTAAAATACAACATAGGCATAGTTTACGAGTCTGAACACTCAATGGAGGCATGAGCACATGCAGACGCCCAAGTCCATGTCTTCACATCCATCTTCTCAGCACACACCTTGTGCTGGTGAATGTGGCAATGAAGTGTGTAGCAGGGTGGCTGTGCCAGCGCTGCACCCGTATCTTTTCAGTGTGGGTATTTTCAGGGGAACCTGTGGCCTTCTACATCTAGAAAGCAGTATTCTGCAACTAGAAAAAAAATAGCATTTTGCTCCAATGGCCCTAATTTCTGTCAGGTTTGAAGGCCAAGGGTCCAAATTGTCTCTGTTTCAACTTAATTCCAGAACAGTTTAGAAGCAGCAGCGCTCAGGGATAGGCTCAGGCCTGGCTCAAATGTGTTTGGTGTATGCTGGAAAGTGAATTAGGAAAAAAAAAAAGCCTAGAGCCTTCGTTCTGCCACCTTTCCTCCCAGAAGACACATGTCCTTCTCTCTCTGCAGATACTTATGAACCTTCACTGTCATTCATAGCGGAGCCCATACCATCTCCTTCCAGTTGTACTCACATGTGCCTGGCATCTCACATGTGTAGGGCGAGTGTGATGCCTGGTTCGTGGTCAGCCCAGAGCCACAAAGATTTTCGGGCTTCTGTGGGAATCTTAGTTTCTGGAGTTCAGAGCCACATGCCTGAAATACGTCTGACTACTGGGGCGTTCATTAGTAAGTGCTTGCCCATATAGATGACCCTTTCTCCTCCATCTCACATAAAAGCCCAGCTGAGTATGGGGAACCGATCCCAAGGCCAACTAAAATATTCTTATGCATTTTTCTTTACAAATTGCAGCAGACGCAATTGTATGAAATGCAACGAACAGCCTTTTGCTGTAGTTGTCAGCCAAACTCAGCCATGCTGGAAATCCTAACAAAAGTGGATCTGGGCTGACTTGGGGGCTTTCCATTGTCCTGCCTGACAGAGATGCAGAGGAAGCCCAACAATCCACAGAGTGCATAGTGCACTGCATTTCAAAAAGGCTTTTATTCCTAACAATCTTGGCTGTAAGTGGTAATATAATTGAAGTGCTTGGGGTGCTGGAGTTGGTTGTTCTCTGTTCCCTGCTCCCCTATAGCTTTTCTTTGGTACCCTGAGCAAGCAGTTATATCCAGAAACTTAAAGATGCCACAACAATCCTGACAAATGCCAAGTGCGCCCCTTTTCACATATATGGGGGAGAATAATTTCTGTTTCCTTTCTGTGGGTGTTAAAACCATACAGTTCTCATACCTCAGAATAAGGGTTTCAGTTCAACAGACAGAAAGGTTAAGGGCTCATAAAAGCCTCTATAATGGTATGACAATACATTCAAAACTATTCCAGTCAGGGAAATCTGTCACAGTGCCAATAGTTGCTGAAACCCCTCTGTTAATCTGAAAATTGTCGTACTCACCTGCACATCACCGCCAACTCCTCCAACCATTGGATCTTCTTCTAAAACCTTTACCATCTCCACTGATGAGGCTGGATCAAGCATGGTATCTGAATCACAGACCTACAAGTAAGACAAAACACGAACAAAAATGGGTTAAGGAGTACACTAGAGAAGAAAATAAAAATCATGCGAGTGATCCTAGTAACTCTGTATGCATATTCTCCTGAATGCAATTAAATCTCTCTTTGGAGTCTGCATTGATACTCCCGTTAAAGGCCATTTGTATCAGGTAGCAAGGAGTGGTGCTGAACGAAACAGAGCGCTCGTTAGTGCTGTGCACGCAAACAATCCTCTCTTCTGTATCAGCTCTATTTGTTTTACTGGCACACTGGGCTGGCTTCTTTGAATGAGAGATGCGCCATCAGAGATGGGGCACGGCAGAAGCAGGACAATGTTTGTGGGTGTGTGGCAGATTCCTGCTGAGCCCTGACATAGGGTTTCCCTGCGTCGGCTGCAGGGTTGGAGCACGCTGGTCAAACGTGCCATATGAGGGAAGGCGCGAGGAGTTAAATTCCAGACACTTGTTATAAAAAAGAAAAAGAAGAAGTCAGCTAGGAGTCTGGGAAGAAACCTAATAGTTCTTTCACTCACAGAAGGCTTTAGCAGGTCATGTAAGATGTGTATTTTGGATTCCAGAACAAACTCATTTTTAATTTTAGATGCATGGTGTCTTATTAGTAGTGCAGGGATTTGACATTTGATATATAGAAATTATTTGCTATTTTCCTCTGGCATTCTTATAATAAATATGTAAGGCCCGAAGGAGCGAGTCCTGAAGTGCAGTACTCCATGAGACCAGGGCAGAAATAGATGACACACGCAAGGCGTTTCAGCCACACAAACACTCCTAGTCAACTAAACACTGTGTACATTAGGAACTGGCTTTCCCCCGGAGAGTAGGAGGAGGACTCAGACAGGCTGGCCGGTCTGCGAGGCAGCTGGCATCGCTTTCGTTTGCTCGGAGGCGAATGACGCGGGCTGCAGCCTGTTTAAAACAAGCGGGTGTCTCCTTGTTGGAGCTGCTGCTGCTGAAAGCAGTGCCCCCTCCGTGGGTAAACTCATTTCGCAGACGCCCAGAAACTGGAGCAGAGGAGGCTGTCCCAGAAACACCCCTCTGGCCGGCTGGATCCCGCCCTACAAATTCTCCTACTGTTTCCAGTTTATCCTCACATTGCAATCCTGTGATTTCAGATGGGGACGGTAGGGGCAAAAGTTGGTATGAATAGCCTATTAAGTGAGATTCTGGTGGGGTTTCATATTGTGTATCCTAATTTTTGGTGTCCTGTCATCCAACCTTTCAATTCAGCCTAAGCCCCCTCCCTCCAGGACAGCAGAAACCTTTATGTCTGGTCTGTGACGGGGGAGGAGAGCATTTTGGGGCTCTGTTATGGACGAGACTCGAGCAGGGAGGTAACCTGGGAGAGCTGGGCTGCATAGCTCGGGATGCAGCCGAGTGTCTGCCAACATGCTCCCCTCCATGCTCACTTGGAGGGGGCTGAGAGGAGAAAGCTGATCAAAGCTCTCAGATTTCCATCAGGAGAAATGCCACAAGCATCTCCACCTCCTGCTAACTCGATGCATCCACCTCCTCTCCTCTATGGACTCATCCTGAGGAGCACATTTGTGACCTGGCCAAGGGGTGCCTCCTGCTTTGGTGGAAAGCTGTCATCAGTGACAGCACTTGGTGATAAAAAGGGAGCAAAACAATTCTGCTGAAGAGGGGAAAGGATGCCTATATCTCTACCTGGGACTTCCTGCACAGACCTGTTTCTGAGTGTTTTGCACAGGGAACCTGTAGTTTGCTGAGTCCCCAGGGCTCAGGCAGCAATATTGATCCCATTTCTTGTGACCACGAGTGGTGGTCCCTCCCCAGCCCCTCTGCTTTCCCTCTGGCACCAGTCACTTGATGTGGCTAAGCAGTGCCCACCCTGCCAGATGCATTTATCTACTGCAGAAAGACCTGCCCATGAGCAGCACAATTTATACGAGATGAGGAATCCTGAAAACAGTGGATTTATTTACAATTTACCAGCATGTGTCCTGGGCATGTCAGCACAGTGGATGTGCCTGGGTTTCTGGGGCAAACCTGACAAAACATCATTTCCCATCTGGATGAGGTTTTTGCAGGTGAAAAGAGGGCACGCCCAGAGAAAGGAGCACATTTTGGAACCCAAATAAGACACACCAAGCTCTGTCAAGCCAGGGGTAGCCCAGCACAGCCCAAGAGCCAATTTGCCATCTTTCCGCATGAGGACTGAGTGACCTAGAAATTACTGCCTTGGGTCATAGAGTTGCATGAAAGGGACACTCAGCCTTAAGCGAGCTGTTCAGATACTCGTTATAACCTGTGGCAGTTTATCCAAGCTGCTCTGAGAAGTGCAGGCTGCGCTGGACTGTCCACACAGGTACCTCCACCAAGCCAAGATGAATTGCACCCTGGCTTCCCTGACCAGCTCTGCACTGACGATATCTGCCAGTTTAACCCCTCTACCTGATGGCTTGCACCCTCCTAACCTCCTCCAGGAGGCAAATAAGCCTTCACAGCAGGTTCAGGTATTTAATGAGATGCCACTAATGAGCAACAGCTCGTTATCTGCATTGGTCTGACTGCTTATGATTGCCTGTCCATAACCTCGAGTCACCTTTTAAGAACCGTAAGGTGCACAGTTTCAAGGGTGGGCAATGGTGCTGACTGGTCCACTTTTTTAAGTGCTTGATCATCGATGCAGATTATTCAGCCCTTAAAATGTTGGGCCTCTTTAAAGTAATTTACTGTGGATACCCCCAAGAACCATTTGAAATATCTCAACCTTCATTCATTCATAAAACAGAGCCACATTTGAGCTGCATTGTGTCATGACTGTGTAGTAGCCAGGGCCACCAAGGTGCTGCATTTCTAATATAGATGTGACTGTAGATGTGATTGTGTCATCAATCATTACTGCAGCATTTGGTGGCTGCTTACAGCAGCATTGCAGTCCCCGACCCATTCATCAGGACTTCTGAGCCAGGCCAGGAGTGTTAATTGACTGAAAGACCAGAAATCTCTCTTTCATTTTCCCACTTTATGCTATGACTGTTGAAATAGAAACATTTTTCCAGGTTCCCTGAACAAATGCAAGAGCTGGACTGAGGGAGGAAAGTTGCAATGAATGTGTTTCCTCTCTGCCTTCTCTCTGCAATCTGATACTTCTGTGTGAAGTGATTATAAAACCATGCTAATAAAGAAAACCAGCATTTTTATCCCATCATAGTCCCATAGCACAGAACCAAAGCGCAGACAATGGAGAGCTTAAGCCCATTGTTTTCAGAGAATAAATCAGTTTCAATTCTGGAAATGGTAGGGGATGGTTTTAAATCTTTCCCTTACGCTCCCAGCTGCAACAACAGAGCAGTTCCCAGCACTCTTCAGTTTCTGTCCCTCCTGCGTGTGGAGGACTCGCCGCTCTCAGCCCAGCTACCGGCAGCCTCTCCGCATCCCTTGGACACTGTGCCCATGGGTGCTGTGCCGTGCAAAGCGTGCACACACATGCCAGCACAAGGCTGGGTATGGACCCCAAAAAGACAAATGGCTCAGCCACACAGCTGCCCTGAGCCAGCAGAGAGCATCTGGCGGGGGGCTGCTGCTCCACTGGAGGAGACCACTGGATGCTCTGAGGTCGGGAGAAGGTGGGAAGGGCCAAGGGTGGTTAAATAGGAAGATTATCTCATATTCAGTGGGATTAGCCAAATAAGCCTTGCTGGCCTTGATCGATAAGGAAGGATCCTCAGTGTCCACCCAGAGACCCTGATCCCACCCACCTTCCTCCACAAATGACCTCTTCCCCTTCCCACAGTCAGCAGGGCTGTTTGCAGGAGTGAGGAGTGCTTCCATGTGCAAGGCAAAAACATAGAAAATCTTTCACAGGATCCAAGGCAGCTGGAAAGAAATGTGTCTCTGCTGCTTTGGAAACAGGGAGAGAGGACCCAGCCTAATTCATTTTTAAGTGAATAGTGTCATAAGGGCTTTAAAGGCCAAGTCGCGGTGAGTGAGGTAATGCAGCTGTAAGTGATGAAGCAAAAGCTCCTTCAGGCTTTAGCTGAAGAAATCTTTCTTTCAAGGCTGCACATTGACCCTTTTATTGAATACTCCGCACGGCCTTCGAAGCCTTTAAAATATCCCCATCTTTTTTACAGACTCCACCACTGCTGTGAGATATTCCCTAGTGCCACCAAATGCCTGTCTGTCTGGTTGTATCTGGGGCCACTATCAACCTCACAAAATAAAACCTTACCCGAGATCTTGACCTACAGGAGCAGTGAAAGGGTCTTGAGGAGCCCACTGGCTTTGTCTGAAGCAAACCCATTTGGATGAGGGGGCAGTACTGGAGACTGAGGAAGGATTTTAGATTTCTCCAGTAGCTGGTGCGCGCATTTAACATACTCACAGATAGATTGACCAAGCAAAATATGCTTTTAACGGTCAAGCTGTTTCCAAACAGACTGAAAGGAGCACTGTGTTCATCAGGGACTAGGATGGCCTCTAACATGCTGCACAAAATATACAAAAGCTGCTTTCTTTCAAAGTGTGTTTGAATTGGCACTGACCTGGCGCTCTAATACCTACCTGTACATAATCCACGCTTCTCCCCAGTGCTTTGAATGCTGTGTACATTACTTCTCTTTTTCCACCCCATTTCTGCATGATGCAAACACTTTTGTTGGACAGGACCAGCTGAGATACATGTTGCATGCTCTCTCTGTGAGACTCCTCCGTCTCACCCGGACCTTTGTCATGGAAGTTATTACTCCAGATGTAAGTGGCAGATTTGTCCCTACCCATGATTTCAGTAAAAATGTCCATCATGTAAACGTCATCTTCTGAGTTCCCATCAATGACCATAACAACTTTAATTCCAGGGTAGGTCAATCTTTTCACAGAAAGTAAACATTTTCTTAAGTAGTCAGGATCCTCTTGATAGGCAGCAATACAAAGGGCAACTGTTTTGTTCAGCTTGATTGGAGTCTCTAGCGACCGCTTCATTTTCCTGTGCTCTAGGAAGGCAAACAGGCTTTGGATGATGAGATGTGATGCCAGGATAGCACCATAGAGTCCAAAGGAGAAGTAGTAGTTGTCTGTTTGGATGAACTGGTAGCCCACAATGTAAGCAGCGGTGATTCCCAGCAGGAGGGACACCCCGAAGAGTGTGGTTCCAAGTATTCTCAGGATACATATAAACCTCTCACAATACATCTGCAAAGAAGCATGGAAACTGTTAGCAGAGCCACCACTTGCTGATGTAAGACCTCATAAGGGGTGCGCTTGGCTAAAACATAGAGCTCAGCATCAACAGAAATGCCCTGTGCTTCTGGCTGTGTCACGGACTTACTGCATCACCTTGCTCAACATCTCTTTGCACTATTTCCTCTGCGTAAAGTAAGATTCAAACACACTTAAGGTACCAGGGATGTCTTCTGCTATTTGCAATGTCCTCACAGAAGGTGCTGTCTGTGTCAGGATCTTATTTTGGCAGCCTGGGCTTGCTGAATGAGACGCTCTGTCACATTACCCTGAGGGGGTTGGAGAAGGGGCTTTTGGGCCACCACTCGCTTCATATGGTCACGGGCGAGCGGAACAGCTGATGTCTGGGCAGCCCCTCCTCATCCCCCATCCATGTCATGACTGCATCCCTGAATCGCTTCTGTCGCTTAGTTATGTTTGCAAAAATATTGGAAAGACATTCTTAAAACAGATGTCTGAATGTATTTATAATTTTTTAAACAGATGTCTGACTATATTTATAATTTATATTTATATAATCAGACATCTGCTTTAAAAGGTCTTCTCAATACCATTGCAAAAATGTATTATTCATACATTTGTGTACATAGATATATGCACGTGTGAGCATGTGTGTATAGGGCTAAAGCTTGACTGCGATTAAGTCTGTGGCAAAAGTACGCGTTAATTTAACAGCGCCAAGACTCCACCCTGGACTCAGAAATTCATTACAACATCAGCTGATCCTGACAACTTCTGCATATTTAGGTTACCTGGCTGTAAAATCCTCTAACCTAAGCTCTGGGTTTTGGAGCAGCTAGCTGGCATGGAGGGTGCTCTGGTATTCTTGAGATAAACAATGGACAAACATGCAGGCAGGCAGAACATATGGCTATCTAACTGCTTTTTGTTGACAATCGCATTAACCATTTTATGCAACAGCTTTCTCAGAATTACAGGAAAGTTAATGACAGTGTTTTATGTCATTTATGATGCGTTTGACCTTAAGGGTATAAAACAGATAATGTTTGTTTAAGGCCAACCCAGCAAGCGCGTTGCAAGTCAATGACTCTGAAAGCCATGCTTGAATATTTTGCTGAATTGGGGCCTCTTAGAGTAATGGACTTAATATTTGTGTTTTCTTACTATTATTCATATTTTCCCTGCTGCTATCATCCTGCTCGTCTGCTGATCATGTTTGTTTCACCGTCTGTTGGCCAAAGCTGAAGTTGGAACAGCACTTCCTTACATCATATATGTCTTTAACTCCTTCTTGAAAAAATACTACCAAGCTGTAGCAGCATAGCTGTCATCAATTATATTTTTGTCTGAAAAGTTACAGGCTCGGAAAAAAAAAGTCAACACAGAATCACTTACAAAATAAAAATAAACCAGGCGAGCATAAAGTCTGAAGTCACGAAGACTATGTTTTTTTCCACTGGTTATTTGGGGTCTTAAATTTCAAGACAGGAGGAAGCCTCTTAAATGTATATTTGGAGACACTGTTAAAGAAATCGGACCCCATCTCTAGGACTTCCTTGAATACTTACGGCTGGGCTCCGACAGGTGCTGTAATCACCCACCAGCAAAAGGGACCGTCCTTGCTCTGGCCTGTCTGAAAGTCTTTCACAACAGGGGTCATAGGGAAGCCTAATAAAGACAGGTTACGCTTACCACCACTATAGGTGAATTAAAACTCAGTGCCCAAAATAGACTCGCTTTAGAAAACAGATTAAGTAATGGATCCCCTCTAGATTACCTTGAAGTCAAATAGCCTGTGTGTTTATTAATCCCTCAAGCACACAGAAGGTCACAAACATCAAGGTAAAGGTTTCATTAACGGTGCAGTTGTACTCTGCTTTCCCATTTGGGGTCCACTACTTCACTTCTCTTGCCAGAAATAGAAAATTCCTATTAGTGAGTAGGAGCTAAAGTCTGCTTACATTAAGAATTATACGGCTGAAATCAATGGACCACTTGTATGGGTAGAGCTCACAGCATTTAGATTAAGATCTGGAGCGTTTACATTTGACTGACTATATACTGCACCAGGTTTCTTTTATATTAATTTGGTATTGCTTTTTCTCTTCCTATGAAGTGTTTCTGCATAAAAATAAAAAAAAATGAATTCTCTGATCTTGTCATTATAGCACAGCTTCCCTCCCTCGCAAAAAACCCAGTCTTTTAAGATCAAGAAATGGATTTCTGGTCTTAATAAAACAGCATTTTTTTCTATCCTTTCACTGTCAACCTTGGGAAAATAAACTGTGTTTTGATCTAAATTCCTGGCTTTCATCAAAGAAACTTTCCCCTTTGTGTGTGCAATTGAGGTTTTTATGTATAGTCTTTTAACTGAATCTCAGGGTAAGCCTGGAAAAAGTTGCTCAATATTCTCAAGCTTTAGCACGTGAGCTATTGATAACTTGCCCGGCAGAACTGATCTTTATCAACTTGAACATGGCCAAACAATGGCAAAGAAGCCAAAAACTCTCCACCCTTCTCCAGTAATTGAGCCAAGAAGTTAAAAGGAAATGATGCTTGTACAAGTCTGGGACGAAAAATGAACTGCTGAGTCAAATACTAGCACCGAGGGTAGGGAATAGCTGCATCAGAGGTTTTAAGGTCAGACAGCGCTGTTGCGAATATCTAGCCTGGCCTAACATAGTGAAATGTAAAAGGACATCATTCATAAGACATCAGTTGAAATCCATTCCTGAAATTTCCTGAACTTGTCACACAAAGCTGAAATAAAATATTATCAGAGAACCAGCGCACACTATTGTGTCTTAACAGTGCAAGCCTAAAATAATGCCATACTGAGTCAAAATGCGTCAAATGCTTGGTGAAGGACAAACACCTACATTAACTTTCAAAGCCACAATTATCTTTCAGTCATTTCATTGATAAGCACTCTTTCTAAGTGCTAGCAATACTCTTTCAGCAAAATGTAATTGCTTATATTCAAAGTTGCCGTCACTGCAGTCCTATTCAATAGTTGACTAATGTGGAAGGTACCATACCCACCTCCCCTGATCAGCGCAGCTTAGTGTTTTGTTTATGTCTCAGCCTAAAGGATCTTCAGTTCCTTGAGAAATTTAACCTAGTAAGCGTGTCCTGGGAAACAGGCACTGCAGCACTTCAAAAAAGAAAGAAAGCACTACCTAGGCTAAGGATGAGGTGCTCAACACATGGAAGACATGCAGCCAGTCCATATTGCTGAATCAACAAAGATAATTGCAGGTCACTTCTGTATACACATGGAACTGCTGCTACATGGGACAGGTGTTGGAGTGAGCACAGGGACATGGTTCCTCATCTGGTGAGAAGGTGAGTTGGTGGGTTACCTCACTGTCTCTGGAGTCAAATCTGGATCTTGCACTTTCTGGGGAGCTTTTTAACTGCTTCTGTAAAGCAGGAGGAGGAACATGGTACCTGCAATGTTCTCTCTTTCTTATTATTTTTTTAAGAGTGAAAGCTATTTAGCACTGAAAGAAGTTGGAGGGTCCATTGCTTTTCATCATTCCTGAAGGACATTTCCAAGGGATGATAAGATTGCACTGGCTGTGTCAGACTCTTTTTGGAGGTGCCTGTGTCCCCCCTGTACTGCACAGGAAGCCTGAGACAGAACTGCTAATTCTACTCCGCATTTTGAGCACTTAAATCCTTTATTGTCACCTTCACCTGACCCCACGGTGCTGAACCCAGTACAAGATTTACACAGCTTCCAGCAAACAGCATCAAGGTTTGTGTACACAAGATGAGTGTACGTCGAGAGGCTTCACAGTCTACTACTGAGCAATTCGTTGTCATGATCTTTCATCTGTTTATTTCCATGGATGGAGCTGCTCAGTGCTAACCAGCCCACCTAGTAGAAATGAAATATGAAAGCCATATGCTAGATCCTAATGCTATGTAGGCTGTTGCTGATTCAGTGACACATTTTGATTCACCAAGCAGTCTCAAGGATATATGTGCCCTGTAGTGACTGTACAGGAGGAGGCAATGTGTGCCTCTCTTTGGAGACTCCTATGGAAAAGCATGGCCAAGAAATGAACCCTTGCATGTACTTGACATCGGAGTCCACCCAGTGAAATGTCTGGCATTGTGTCTCTTTTGGCATCCTGATAAAGCCACACAAAGAGTATTGGTTTTGGTCACACCTATGATGAAGGATAACTTACTCTACATTACTGTTAACAACTGGCGCAACTAAAAGTTGTGGTCTTCTAGCATTATTTTCATAAAAAATTTCAGGTTAACAAAGAGTTGACTGATACCTACACTGTAGATATAATGACCGGGGTATTAACTCTAACACTAGAGATCGCACTTCTTTCTCAGACTGAATAATGCCTTGGATCTCAAATTAGAAGAACATAGCAAAATATGCTTGAGTTCTCTATTCTGAAAAATATTTAGGCTAGCATTTAACTGTAGTTATGGTATACAGATCTAACTTTACTAAGATCTAGACACTTGACTGAAATTCAGCAGGTTCTCATGTCCTGATTTGGACTGGATGTTCACTCAGCAAAGAACACTGCTGACTTCCATGGTAAAGTACCATTTTTTGCCCCCTCCAAAACCATATAGCACAGTCTGTTCATATGGTTATTAATCAGCTTTCACGCATCGCTGAGATTAACGGGACCTGGAGATAGTTCATCCCTTTGCAAAGCCAGGAGGTGAAGAGAAAAAAAAAGCTTAATTTATTACTACTACATCATGAGATTAATAAGCAGAATAGGGACAAATACATATCCAGAAAACATCTGTGTATTGGTGTCTGAACACATCAATATTATCTGCGGTTTGTTCACTTATTCTGCACCAGCCATTGTGTAGCTGCCCTGAGGACTAAGGAAGCAATCAGGTGGTCCCCTGCATCTGCTGATACAGGACGTGGAACCAGTGACTGACGGGAGGTCAAACTGAAGTTAGGTTTGCTTGCAACACAGGGAATGCAGCTCACTACACCATCTGCTTCAGAAGTCATCTCTCGTGTACGAGGCTCAGACATTGCCATATAGTACTTCTGGCTAGCTTTTCCCCGGAAGATTAAAAAGCAAGAGGGGGAGACACAGGAAGTTCATACATATAACGTAATGATTTGGAAGGTTGTTTGAAAGAATTAACACTTATTAATTCCAAACATCTGAACACATTTTTAAAAAGCCTTACACTGAAAAAGTCAATATTTGTCCAGGAGACAACAGTAAAGGTTCAGTCACAAGGGTGCTTATTTTGTCCCCTTCATCTCTAATGGTTCAAAAGAGCTGTGCCTCTCTCTAGACGTCTAGGGCTTCGGCCAAATAGGCAAATAGTTCAAAACTACAGGAACAGATCTGTAAAAAGGAACACCTGGTGCGGAAGGCCTAACTTCCACCCTCCCTCCATTCTCATGTTTTACTCTGAACTAAATTTAGTCAGACCCCATGGACTGAAAGCCCATTAGGGTCTGAAAAGTGCGCTCCAGGGGTACATCTTGCAATTAGTTTCAGTCAAGAGGAATCCAGTTTGTGTGCCCAGTGATTGCTTTGCAATACCCAAGGAATTTGGGGAGGGGGGAATTTGGCCAGTGCATTGTAGCATTGGCTTCAATAGCACACTCCTGATTCAAAATAAATTGATGATACAAACATAGAAGATCTGCACATCAGACTTGCCTGCAAATCTTTGTTGCAACCAGCAGTGCTGAGCACTGAAAACCTATGAAAATGTCTCATTTTTACGTGCCTGTATAGAAGCTCAATTCTTGAATGTCTACTAGTCAGGCTCCTCTGAGCCTTAGGGCTGAAGCTTTGGATTCAGCAAAGCATTTAAGTATGTCACTAAAGATAAGTGGGCACTTAAGTATTTTGCTGAAGAGGGAAATCAGTGGATAATTTATGTTGCAGTTCTGTAGTGCAGGTGTAAAAAAAAATAATCTTTCTCTGCAAAGCTGCTATTTCTGGGATACTCGTGATGAAAATGAATGCATACATTTGACAAATTTATTATACAGATTAATCTTCCTTATGAAGGTTGTCAGATGGGTCATTGCTTAACCACTGCATTTCTTACATTAGGGAATCTAAGGGTGGACCGGGACCCAGACAATATGGATTTTGTTCCTAGCATTGCCATTCACCTGCTGGGTGACCTTAGGTAAGTGAATTCACCTCTCTCTGCCTCAGCTTCCCCACCTGTAAAATGGGAGTCATGATCACGCAGGAGGTTCTTGGAGGTCTACAAAACCCTTCATAAGGCTTAGGTTACTGCTGTTTGTAATGGTACTTTTTCTGGGGTGATATGGGACCCACTGGTTCTGTACTTCCGTATAACTGTTTTTCCTCAAAAAAACCCCAAACAAAACCCAACACGCTACTTCCTACTTTCCTTGCCTATATTCACCGGAAGGTACAGTCAGTAGGGGTTAGTCTGTAATAAACCTGCAACTCTTACTCAGCAGGACGCCTGGGATCAGTGAGGTTGGCCATGTAAAAGCTGACACACGTGGGTATGTGTGCATACAGCTACCGGGAGCTGTTTTGCGCACAACCAAAGGAAGAGTATCATCTTTTATAAGCCTTAAAAAAAGCCCTTACTTGTGAGAATAATAGCGTTGGCTTCAACAGATCAGCTGCTTGAATGACATGAGCGTGCTTGAGTGTGTGTGTGTGTGTGTGTGCGCACAGGCTGACACATACCATATCTGGCCTTATACCCATATACACTGTGTGTATACACAAACAGTGTCTGACCGTTACAATTTTTCAGCCAATATTTAGATTTGTTATTAGCCTTATTTTGTCGGCAAAAGAAATCATTGATCTTTGAAGTACAAATGATTCCAGGTACACATTAATTACAAGCATAAAAGAGCTATCCAGACCCCCTCTTCTATTTTACAGCCTGCAGAGAGGAAACTGAAAAGTTATGTTACATCTGTACATCTTTAATACAGCCGAGTTACCATATCTGGTGCTTTTGGTAATTTATCACTTCCAGATTTTGTTATGCCATTGATCTTCTGGAAGGGGCTCACATAAGACTAAAATTAACTCTGAGGTTAGGTTTAAAATAAAGAACAGGATTAGTAATGATGGCAAAATGTATCTGCATGCACAGACTTTGATCAGCAAATCAAGAATCTCCTGTCTGCTCAATGTATGTTTCCCACTAAACTGTCCGAATTTAGTCTCTTATAGGTTGGAATAGTCAATGTGGAATGAATTCTACAGCTGCTGGTTGGATTTGTCCCTAATGTAGACAGCGATACACTAGTTGTTAAATTAACCAAAAGAAGGCTGACCCCTCCCCCCCAAACAAATGCTCTGAGAAGTAAGTCAAGAAGTAAATCATATTTGTACTCAGATATTTTGGACTGCGGTTAAACAAAAATCTAGTTTAGAGATGTTTTCTGGTTGCTGTTTATGAAGTCCATGGATGCGTTTGGCACAAAACTGACTACTCCGTGCCTTACTCCAGCAAATAAATATTTATTTGATGTTCATAGCTTATGATCTTGTAATTCGTTTATAAAGCAGAGGTCATATCTTGTTTGACTTAGTCAAGTCCCACTACACTGAATGGAGGAGTAATTTGCAGCTTTATACACTAATCTTGAGTAGCATTAAAGTGAAGGAAATTTGCTTCCACACCATAAATATGAACCACTGAGTTTCTTGCTGGTGCAACTAGCATGGGAAACTCCACGAAATCCAGTAGAGCTGCTCTTCCTACCGGGAAAACCTTTTCCCAGGTTTTTCTGCACTTGCATGTAGGAGAAGAGATTTACTAGCATGAAATAAAATCCTGGCTTTATTGACACCAGTGACAAAACTCCTCCAACCTTGGTGGGGGCTGGATTTTAAGCAGTTTTTCAGGGAACGAGAGCACGTTTCACTGCCATCACCCTCAAATGACATGACCTATCGGTTCTCTGAAGCAAGCCCCACAGCATCCATGCAACACGCAACATCTGCTGGAGAAAAAGACGTGTGTGTGCCTATGGAATAATGATCCATAAGGAAGGAGCCTACGATGCAGAGTGCTAAGGTGGAGGAGCAGCTATGCCTTGGAGATGTGGGGTCACTGCTGGCCCTGAAGAAGGGGTTAGACAACACGTACCAGCAGTGTTGTGGCACATTGGGGTCTTCTCTCAGGGCAGGGAAACGGGGTAAATCCTCTCAAGGTCCCTTTCATCCCTCTTTGCTACGGAGTCTGGCAAGACCCTCCAGAGCTGGGTCTCGGCCGTGTCCAGGAGACACCAGCTGACACTCCCGCAGGTGCAGGGAAGGGCCATGGGGGACAGCGGTTTGCGGGAGGCCACCGGCGGGGTGTCCAGCCGGGAAAGAGACGCCCAGGGACCCACCGCCTCCCGAGGGGCGAGCACCGAGGGAGCCGGGGCCGCGCGGCTCCTGCGGGGGAACCCCGGCCCGGCGCCGCAGCCAATGGGGGCGGCGCTGGCCGCGTCACAGCGGGTGGGCGGGGCGCCGGGGGGGAATCCCCCGCGCTGCCACGTCACGAGGGGGGCGGGCCTCGCTCCCGCCCGGCGGGGGCAGCCGGGACCCCCGCGGGCAGCCGGGCCGGGCCGGGCCGGGCGGGGCGGCCGGGGCCTTCCTCGCCCGACGCCGGGCGGGCTGCGCTGCTCCGGGCTTCGCCGGAGTTGCCTTCGCCCCCCGCCCCGGTGCGACCCTCCTTCAGCCGGCCCCCGCCAGCCCGGGTGTCGCCGGCCGGCTGCCCGACGGGGCGGGGCCGGGCTCAGGCGTGCAGCGCTGGAAGTTCGCGGGCAGCCTGCGGCTCCCGCCCCGCCGCGCCCCTCCTCTCCCGTCCCTCCCGCGGGAAACCGCCCTCTCGGCTCAGCGCGGCGCCCGGGCAGCTCGGTCGCCTTGGTTTCTCCCCTCCGAGGCGGGACTTCAGCCCTCCTCCCGCCGGCCGCCTCCTCGCCTTCCTTCCTGCGGTCCCATCCCTCCCGCCGCTCCTGTCACGTCCCCCCTCCCGGGCCGGGATGCAGAGGCAGGGGAGGGCCGGGGGAGAAGCC
>VFFE01008952.1:641471-751477 GCA_008921705.1 Burhinus oedicnemus | reverse complement strand
GGGCGGGGCGGCCGGGGCCTTCCTCGCCCGACGCCGGGCGGGCTGCGCTGCTCCGGGCTTCGCCGGAGTTGCCTTCGCCCCCCGCCCCGGTGCGACCCTCCTTCAGCCGGCCCCCGCCAGCCCGGGTGTCGCCGGCCGGCTGCCCGACGGGGCGGGGCCGGGCTCAGGCGTGCAGCGCTGGAAGTTCGCGGGCAGCCTGCGGCTCCCGCCCCGCCGCGCCCCTCCTCTCCCGTCCCTCCCGCGGGAAACCGCCCTCTCGGCTCAGCGCGGCGCCCGGGCAGCTCGGTCGCCTTGGTTTCTCCCCTCCGAGGCGGGACTTCAGCCCTCCTCCCGCCGGCCGCCTCCTCGCCTTCCTTCCTGCGGTCCCATCCCTCCCGCCGCTCCTGTCACGTCCCCCCTCCCGGGCCGGGATGCAGAGGCAGGGGAGGGCCGGGGGAGAAGCCAGGCTGGGCTGTGGGCAGGTCTCGCCTCCCCCGCTGGGCTGCCTACCCTGTAGCTCGATTTTATTTTATTTTTAGGTTTGGTTAGGCTTTTGGGTTTTTTTTTGTTTGGTTATTGTTTGGTTTTTTTTTTTCTTTTTCCTTTTCCAAATCGTAGAGCTCAGCAATATCTTAAACGGATTACACGGAGGAGGGGTCGAAGCTGAAAACCTCATTCATCCTCACTGCGGTCCTATTCATTGCTGAAATAGGTGTAGCGTAGAGCCGGTAAGATCCTCCCCCAGCCCCACTCGTGTTTGGGGGGTCTCTTTCAGCCTTCCTCCCTTGAACAGTGGGGTTGGGACGAGGGGGTCTTCTGCTCTTGAGGTGACAGAAGCGTAATCATAAATCACCTACCTTGTTTGTCCTTCTGTCCTTTGGTCATAGAGGGGCTCCAGCCAGCTGTGTGGTCTCACGTACCGTTGCTCCCGCTGAACAGTTTCCAAGTTTGAGGTAAAAGATCAAATCGCACTTTTCAGGGACTTACTGAGACGCTCAGAAATAAAAAATAATTAAAAATGAAAAAAAAAATCGTTTAAGGCTATTCAGTCCTACTCATTTTCTCCCACGTGTTTTCACAATTACCATGTATTTGTCTTTCTCTGCTTCAGTTTCTAGCTCAAAGTTGTGGGATTTATTTTTTTTTCAAATAATAATAATAAAAAAAGTTAGAAGTAATAAATTAGGAGTTAGTTTCTCGTGGTCGAAGCTGAAGATCTTATTTCAAACCCGGCTAGCCAGGAGCCTGGAGAAGTTGCAAGGCAGCGTCTGAAAGTTTGAGAGATGTACAGCATCAGATAAAGTCTCTTTGGTGATGCCTTGCTGACCGAGTAACTGTTTCAATGAGGTTTCTCAGCAGCAGCAGCAAACGGGTAATATTTTCCAGACGTCTTTTTCTTTCCCGCTGCTGCTGCTATTCTGCCTCCTCCACGTTATGGGGTCTTTTAACAAGTGAGACTTGAGTTGTTTTAATAGGCGGAGGATGGGAAGAAGGAGGGGAGGGAACTCCTGTAAGGAGGAAAAAAAAAAAGAAACCAACCCTGCCCATTGAAATGATCTCAGCCAAGGACTAGTTCAGCGGCAGGAATTCAATTAGATAAGTTGCAAATTTTGCAGAGAAATGCAATACGCGTACGTTGCCACCACCTGATTTCCTCTTCGTGCCCCGCAGTTAGGGGAAAACCCCACTTTCCCCTCTCCCTGCATCTCTAGGCTTGGGGTGTGGGACTCCCTCCCACAGCCACTATTCAGCTGGGATAGTTTTTGCTGCTGCTGCTGCTGGTTTTTATTAATAAGGGAATTGCCTCTATGAATGGATGAACTTTGCAGTTTCCAACCCTGCTTTACCCGTTCACTCTCGGAAACGTTTGCTGTAGTACATACCCAAGGAAGGTCCCACTGTCATTAATACCCATGGCCACTTGCATTAAAACAAGCCAGGAGACACATCAGACAATTTTAGAACTGGAAAATTGTGGTGTGTTGGGGTTTTTTTCCTTTTTTTCTTTCGTTTTTTTTTTTTTCTTTTTTTTAAACCAGAAATGTTCACTCGATGCTTTATTGATGGTTTACAGCCAGCCAGGGGCACCCGCAGTTAACAGCACACCCCACCGCCTGCCAGCAGCTTTCACTCGCACGGACGGGCTCCTTCCCTTTGTAACTCCTCTCTGCCTCAAAGGCGGATTTCCCCGGTTTCGAGCCCACGTTTCCACTTGAAATGATTTAAAAGAGGCACTAGGTGGCACTGTTGAAGTGAGAGGAGCAGCGCGGAGCTGGTAACACCCGGGGCCGGGATGCGCTGCCGGAGCGGGGCCGGTGCGCGGAGCCGGGCTGGATGCGGCTCTGTCCCGCCGTGCCCTGGCGGGGACCCTCCGGGGGAGGACGGAGGCGATCAGGTTTTCTTTCCCCTGTTCTGTTTTCTCAAGGACCACAAAGGTCGCTGCTTGGAGGCATCGAGACCACAAAGGGGAGCATGTCCAGACACCATTGGGAAACCCGGCGATGACTCCGTGCCAAGTTATTGCCGACCGTTACCTTCTGGTGTGGGAAAACTTTGCGGAGCTCTGGGGGCTCCTCATGCGCAAGAAATGGTTTGAAGTCGGTGGTTACCTAGACTGGAGATTTTTTGGGTACCTCGGGGAAGTGGTCAGATTTTCAGGTGTGCTCAGTTGCTGCCAAGGGGAAGAGTGGTTTTAGGATGTGCATCAAAGCCGAGCCCCTTGAGCAATTGCTCTGCCGCAAATAACAAATCTGCCTATAGTTTAAGCCAGATTTTTGTGACTGTTTTAACCTGGCAGCACGAGGGAGAGCAGCTGTCTCCCCCTCCTCCTGCTTTGTGCTCCTCATTCCTGCCTCCTCACTGTCCCTTTCCCTATGTCAGGAGGACTGACCTAGGCTAGATAATAGCCGTCTGGGGAGAGGGAGCAGCAAAAAAGTAAGACCAAGTAACTTGGGCAGGGAGAAGGCAGGACAACTGCCTATGGCAGCAATCTGGTTTATGATGGTTTAGTGTCCTTGTGGAAGCGCAACACGGCCTTAGCACGCATGAAGTCTACCAGGGCTTTCAGGCATTCCTCCATTTCAGGCATTCCTCCCTAGGCAGCACCGTTCCCATACTCCAACCACCTCCAAATGGTCTGTGTTACAGAACCTTCTGCTACAGGGCCCAGCACGTCTCTGTCATCAGACAGGGGCCAACTTGTAGTGTCTGCTCCAAGCAGGGCCAGAGGGTAGAAGGATGGGATGTCAAGAGGGCTACTGAACCCCCTGTCCACACTAGCCTTCCTACCACCCAAATATCTAGTGTAAACCAGGCTTAGAATGTGGTGAACATTTGTCATTTACCCAGGCAGGGAGCAGTCACCAAGCTCCACTAACCATCACACATGTAACCAAGTCCTCGAAGTCTGTGTGAGTCTTAAAGCGTGATTTTCTGACATCAGACTTTCTCTGCTGCTGCCAGAGGCAAGAGAGGATTAAGTTGTAACACAGATGTCCCAAGTCCGTGCTTGAACGTGGCTACCCCTAAAGCTGTGCCATGGGGAGCTGTTGCTGCCAGTCTCTCTTGGGTTCCCTGGGCACTTGTTTGCCTTGTCTGGATTCAGGGACACGTATGTCCTGCACAGGGGACTTCACATCTAGGATGAGTTCTGAAATGAAGTTTGGGGGAGGGGGTGGATTTGTTTGGTTTTTTTCTTCTTTTTGTAACCAAGTGTTACAAATGAACTGTTTCAAATGAGCATTTGTTACAAATGAACAATTTTTTTTTTATTCCATTTTTTAATAGTTTAAATTTTGAGACTGCATGTCTCCTCTACTGATCACTGTATATCACTTTGGAAATACACAGTATCCCATTGGCTTAATCCCATGCTCTTCAGGTTTGAACAGGCATCAAGAGACAGAGTCTGGTGAGGCACAAATCTTTGTGTCCTGCTTGTATTACAGGGGCAGCAATAGCAGCACTTAAATCACACTGAAACTTTGTTTTAGAAAATGACATAATGGGAGTGGTGAGTCTCTCATGTCCACAGCTACTTCCTTCTCAGCCATAGCTCATGTTGTGTGATTGTGCTGTCAGGGCAAGCGGGATAACGTAGGTCGCTGAAGCTAGGTTTGCCTACCAGGAAGGAATTAAAAGTAGGAGGATATGATTAATGTCAATCCACGCAGTGCTATAGAAAACAGATGTAGATGTGTTTAATTTGAAGTATACCACATCTACGCTTATATGTTATGCTATGTCTACATGGTTACCGTTATCAAACAATCCTGTTTTCTAATTGGGATTTATAATCACAAGTAGTGAGGAAAAGGGACTTCTTGGCTGTCACTGTCCACAGGCATAGATAATCACCAGCAGTAGGAGAATGATCTTAATGAACTAACCTGACTTAATTTTCTAATGAGGCAATGGGTTTGTTTGACAGAGGAGGGAGTTTGACACAGGCTACAGTTAAATAAATTGGTTACTGCAGAGCAAATTAGGGGATGAATTGATGGCATGTTAGCCACTCTCCAGCAACTATTGAGTACTCGCTTTTATCCTGAGGTGATGGCTCCATGTGCATTTTTCCTGCCTCTTCTTTCCTATCACCTTAAATGTGTCAATCCTCCCCCCCCCCAACATACAGCACACACACACACACACACACACACACACACACACACGTCACCCTGCTCCCTCGCTTGGGCCAGCAGAGTTTGCAGTGTTTCACTGATTGCTTCTGAACCGACCCGTGTTGAGGACAGCCACAAAGCGTGAAAGCCATTTCCTTTGTGCATGTATGAACTGGCTGTCCAGGGTGAGGGGAACGGGGATGTTCCCGGGTGGAAAGGAGCAGCCGGTGGTAGCTGGCAGCGGAACTACCCTAAATAGCAACCTCGGTAGCATTGCTGCCAGGAAAATACAGAGCCGGTCCTCCAGTGAGGCTGAGGTGGCTGAGCCCATCCACCCTCACATCTTCTCTAAGGTAAGGATTCACACACATTCTTTTGTTGCAGATCAACTACTGTGCAGAGCTTAGCAAAAAGAAAAGCAAGAGGTAAACTGTTTGCAATGCACAGCTGTCTTCACAGTAAGAAAATGGGAGATAACAAGGATCTTTTTTGTGTAACGGTGAAATCTAGGAGTGGAAGGTAGACATATTCAAGCTAGAGAGCAGGCACATTTAATAATGAGCTGTCTCTAACAGTTGTCTGAACGATGAAGGGGAGTGGTAGATTCCTACGTTTTGAAATCCTCTGGATGCTTTTTTGGAAGCTACATTTTAGTTCAGTGCCATTTATTGGACCCAGTACAAGAATAACTGAATGGATTTCCGTAACGAGGATGTCAGACTAAGCGATCCAGCAGTTCCTTCCATCCCTAAACTCCATGAAACTACCA
This sequence comes from Burhinus oedicnemus, assembly GCA_008921705.1. Taxonomy (NCBI): domain Eukaryota; kingdom Metazoa; phylum Chordata; class Aves; order Charadriiformes; family Burhinidae; genus Burhinus; species Burhinus oedicnemus. Next base: position 746,110 of record VFFE01008952.1, on the reverse strand, counting down.
ACAACTGAACTGACATGTCAGGTGTGTTCCACACCTATTTCCTCATCTAGCGGATTCTGCTGGAAGGGGGAGAGTTACAGAAACTGATATGGGTGTAAGTGAAAGTGGAATCATGCCCTAAATTATGATTTTACGGCAACTGAGAATACACTTGCAGATTTTAATATAAATGTCGTGGGCAGTTTGAGGCTCATGAAGACTAGGTGCAGACAGACCTAAAACTCTGTGGTTGTTTTCACTACGTACAGAACCATTTTAGAGGCTGCCAGTGTTCTGGGCATTTAAATCCAAGGTTATTTATAAATGAAGCTTTACAGGATCTGGAGAAAACCACTGGTCTTTAAAACGAAATCACTCTTGCAAAATTGAAACTTTCCAACAGTTTCTCTTTCATATAGCAGAGAAAGCCGTAACTCGAAGCAATAGTTAGAAGTTAACAGCAGACAGGTTCAGACTAGAAAAAAGTCATGCACATTTGGATGTGTCCAGAACTCTTGGCTAGAATGGACTGTGACTGTCAGCAAAAATGCCCTTCAGGATGGTTTGAAGTAATGAGTTTTAATGTGTAACCAGCATGGAGTAGAAGTAAAAGCAGGTCAGTTAGAGGTTTCTTTTGTGAAGTCTAATTTAAGAGAAATGACTTAATCGCATGCCTATAGTCTAATGTGACAGTAGTGGGAGCCCAGTTTAGAATGATTCAATGTTATTTTTAAATAGCAGCATTATATTCTGTGTAGGATCCATAGATAACACCACATAAAACAAAGAGGACATGCAATTGAAAGACAGATCTACAAACAATGACCGTGCTAGTAAACTAAGCTGACCAGAGCCAGGCAGCTCCAGGTTGGCACATGTTCATCCACGCTATTTCACTACTACCCAGCTCCTGGCAGGGCTGATCCTGACCAGTCTGGAGAGCCCGACCGTCCCTGAAGAGGACCAATTCCCCACCTGGGAGGATGTTGGGGCTCTCACTTCCAACAGGCTGCTCACAGGATGGGGACGTACTCCTGTGCATTCCCATCTGCCTTCAGACGGAGAAACTGGACAGAATAGTGGTTTTTAGAAGCCTCCACGACTGGTTGGAGGCAGCTGCTTTTATTAATCGCCCTGCTGCCTAGGCAGGGCACTGAAGTGACGCAGTCGGTCACAGCCTGCTTGCAGCATTGCCCTGGCCCCAGCCAGCCTGGTGTTTGGGGTTGTCCTCCCAATAGTGTTGCCAGCTGAGGCAGTGCAGTCATCCTCAGCTGCCACATGGGAACAAAGACAAAGGAATCTCTTAGGTGCTTGTTTATACTAAAAAAAAAAAAAAAAATTGAAATGAAATTTCAATTTTCATTGAAGTGAAATTTCCATTAGCTGAAATAAAAAAAAAACCCCAAAGAGTGAGACTTTCCTAGACTGTATGAGATTTAGATGGGGGCTCAGGACACCCCTTTTTTCATTTTTAGGGTGCTCTTTTATCTGTTGCTGGTACTTACCAACCAGTTTACCCAAACTTGCCACTTTACCTAAACAATTACATGGTCTCTTGCTCACTTCCCAAGAACATGATTCATGTTGCAGATCAGTGGTAGGAAGATGAATACTATTAAAATGACAGCCCCTCCCTACCGTCACCAGCTCAGTGAGAGATGGGTCACCATCCTGCAGGAATCCGAGTACCACTGCCCCAGGAGACCCCAGGGGATGCAGCTGCACTCATACAACTTGGAGGCCCATTTTCTGCCCACGTTGTATGAAAATTTGTCAGAAATCAAAGGGCACATGTATCTCTTACTCCTTTCTCTGGAATTCTCACATCAGAGCAGTAGCTCTGTGTTTTCCATCAGAAGTAGCTAAAAATCAGGAGTGAACCTAACACTTGTGGGGTGCTGTGCACCACCCAGCTGGCTGCCGAGCAGCGTGGCTGTGTGATGTGTCTGTGACGTGCAGACCTGACAAAGGAATGGTGCATCTCAAGATGGGACCCAACACACTTGTCTAAGGCAACGTCTGATGTGATGACACTAACAATCAATTGCTGTCCCAGGAGCCTGGATTTGCCCATATTTTTTCTTGCCTGGGATATACTGTCAGGCTTGGGAAGGGTGCAGGTCCCACTTTGGGAAATTCTCTGGCCTTCATGGATTTTCTCAGCATGTGGCCTGGGTAGAGGTTGGGTTGCAGTGTACAACAACTGAGTTTGGGTTATTGGATGGTCAGGCGGTCACTGTAGTTGCTGAAGATTTTTGCCCCATGTTATGCAAGGCATCTGGAGTGTGGGAAAATGTCTAGTAGTGTCGCACTGAGGAGCAGGAAATGAACCTGAAGAGATCAGGCCTGCTTACAAATAACCAATATCAGAGAGTACTAATGATCCCCAGCAGCTTGCACACAAAGAAGGCAAGACCTCATCACAGGCAAACACAAGCCAAAAATTTTCTTGCTTTCGTCTGTGATTTGAACAGGGCAACTGTGCCGCAGCCCTTTTGCAAACATGCGTTTGAATGTACGTGCTGATAACAAAGCAAACCTGTAAGTGATGACAGGCTGCAGAGCCTGCTGATTCAACTCGCTCTCCTAATCTTTTACTGAAAACGTTGTTTTCAGTTCTGGTTATGAGGGCAGATTTCAAAGACACTGTTTTTTCATGCCTGTTGTCAGACTGAAGCCTTGACGATGAGGGGGTCTTTTCCCTGACCACAGCCACAGGAGTAGGTGACATATCAGAGCTACCAGTGAATCGACAGAGATTTGGCAGCGCTACCGTGCCCCAATGCAGAGTTCAGCTTTTCCTGCTGCTGCTTGCTGTGGTTTGAAGTGATATTGACTGGCTGGCCTATGGCGGGGGAAAGTCTTTCCATCGCCAGTGGCGGGAAGAGGAAATTCTCTGGGTAGACACAGGCGTGGAAACAATGCCATGAGAAGAAACATGAACTTCCACGTTCATCTGTCAGGGAGAGCTGTGAGCCTTGCCACCCCGCTGTCCCCACTGCAGGCTACAGGCAGCCGCTGTGTCTCTGACCCCCCGAGCCGGGAACAGCGTGTTGGGGCAGGAGGGGAGTGTGTGTGAAGGCTGGATGGTTTCTCCAAGATCTTTCCATAGTCGGTGGAAGACAGCAGCTTCCTACAGAGAGTAATTCAGAGCTGTTGTGTTATGTTGCAGACTGACCCTTAAAGGAGCATCATGGCTAAAGTGACATCCTCCCACCGCATCTTCCCATGTTTTAGTGAGTGGCTTTTCCCCACTGTGGCTGGAGGACACAACAGTGCTCTGGCTGTTAAAACATCTTCAGTACTCCTGGCACGTGCCTCTTCCTAGAGGTTAAACATTATTGGTTTTATTAACCTTTTGGAGAACCCTCTACGTCTCACACAATGGTCTGTGGAGGCAAACACACAATTTAGCAAAATGCTCTGATACTGTTATTTAAACCGTGATTCTGTAAATACTCATGTTCTGTGACCAGTGGTAAAAAGTGTCACCCTCCATCTGCCATCCAGCTGGAACTCAGGGTCCTGCTGGACATGACACTGAACGAGTCCCTGGTCTGCAAGCACTTACTGGGGAGAGCTCTGTCCTCTGATGACATTTAATGTCACCTGCAGAGGTCTCAGCTTTATGATGTCAAGAAGGATTTTTTTTTGGTTTTTTTTTTTTTTGAATACACTCATCTGACAGCATGTCAGGCTGTGTCTGCTGTACCAAACCAGGCAGAACCAGCTGCAGGCTCCAGCCCAGTCATGAGAGCACAAACCATAACAAGACCCTTCACGATCAGTGGACAGACACTAATTCATTCCACTTACCGGGACAGGCACAGATTTCGTAATATATTAGGCATATGATTGCTGGGACTTGAGTTACAGCAGCCCATCACTTGACCCAATCCAATGCACTCATTCAGACCACACTAATCTATATTTTTGTGTAAATCCTTTAGCTTTTTTTTTTTTGCAATGGGTTTGAGCTTATCATATGCTGTGACCCATCTCAGATGTGGTGGCTGGGTATGCAGTCCTACATGCATGTATTCAGTCCTACATGCATGCAGCAAACATTTGGCAAATTTCAGATTACAGCAGACACAATGCCTTTTAACACAGATGCATTAAGGGCCTCAGTCCCTCTGCTAGTCCTGTTAGATTCATCAAGCCCAAACAGGCTTATTTCTTTCACTTATTTCTTTCACTCTCTGCTCTCCAATCCACAGTACTGATGGATTGACCCTGCATATTGCAAGGAACAATAAATACATTCATGACTTCCTAACCAAAATCGAGGGTACAGACGTATAAAGAAGGACAGATAAAATCTCTTCACAAAATCTCTGGATTTTGTGGCATTGTTTGGTACTTCAAGTTGCTACCTCCTGGTGATGCCCTTTCATTGAAACACCTTGGCAGCAAAGTGCCACCAAAAAGATCTATGCCACTTTCTATCAAACTATCATTGAACGGGCAGTTACATTAGAAAATGAGAGCATAGCATGATTTCTTGATATGCTCACACAGGGATATTCCCAAAGGATTTCCTCCTTCCCCATTTTCTGAAGATTAATATTAACTGATATTAATTATTATTAATGGTTAATTTACTCAACATGTTTTTGAAAGAAAAATGCAAGATGTTCACAGTGATGACATACAAGGCACAAAGTTCATACCATTTGTTTGCAGATGGCTGGGCAAGCCTGAAATACTGGGGGACAGCGTCTTGGTTTGATTTCTGATGTTAGTACATTGGAGATTGAAGCAACTACAGCAGCATAAATCTCTAACTGCTGTCTATGACTCCAAGTCCGTTCACTCTGAGCAGACCCATTTTGTTGCCTGGCTTTTGGCCAAATCTGTCATGGGGAAGAATCATGTTGTAATGCAATAGCATCCTGACTCTGCAGGATACTGTTTGATCTTGCCTATATAGATGAGGCTAATCCATGCTATGACGGCATTATGGCAATGTGCTGCAGCCCTTTGAAGATCGAGGGGTTTCTTCATCTGTGTAAGTTGTACTCCTCGCTGGAAGGAGACTCGTCCTGAGTTGGGGCAGAGAAATCACAGGAAAAACAGAACTAAATTAGGGGACAGCTTCTCATAAATCTCTGTTCTCAAGAGAAAATTTTGCCCATGCCCTTTGCATCCTGGTCCAAGGGAAGTCACAGCTAACAGACATTTCTTTCCTCACTTTCCTTCCAGAAACATCTGCAGGGTCCTTTGAACCCGCAGCCTGCCTCCTCCCGGTGCTCTGAAACAACAGCTGGTGGCTTTTCCCTAGATTCACCCTCTGGTGTGCCTGACTTATGGATGTACCAAGGCTTTCTCTCTTCTGGGACCTGGGGCAGAAGGAATTTGTCTCCATTGTTTAGTTACAATTCCTCATAACAATGGAAAAAAAGAGGGATGTTAATTCTTTCTTGCGTTCAAGAAATGTGGGCGTGAATGTGAATGTAAAGAGGTGACTTGTGAAAGCAGGTGAGCACCCATTGTTGCAGAGACCTATAACATTTTTACTGCTTCCTTGGGAAGTACAGAGCCATTCCTGAGGGACTTTCCATGCTCAAGCTCAGGTCCAGGCCCCAGCTAGGGATATCCCCATAGCATCTGTGCACCAACACTCACAGTCCGTAACGATGGGGTGCCACCTCACCCCTTCCTGAGGTTTGATTGTTATTTCTAGAATGGAGCAATGGAAAAACAAAACCTCAAATCCATCTTCTCAAAGCTGCCTTTATCTTGTATCCTGCCTTTGAGTTTGCTTAGGTGCTCTAGACACTCTCTTATGGAGGAAGTAAAAGGGCCATGTGTTTCAATGAACTGGCAGCATTTGCTTTCCAAGAGGTGGATTTGTGGCTCTTTACCCTATTTTCAACAAACATTGTAAGCTTAGCGTAAGCTCGAAGATTCAGGAGGCAGCGTCACATGTTCCCTATAGGAGGTACCAAAGAAATCAGAAGCCCCCACCTGCGTGTTCAAAGGGAGCCTGCAGGTGCACACAAGAGCTGAGGAGGCTGGGAGTGATGGTCACTCGTGATGGCAACTCATAACTGAGGTCTGCGGCCTCAGAGGGGCTTTTCAGCCTTTTGCCCCAGGAGGGGCTTTAGCTTTTTGCCCATCACCAACCCAACCCAGGGTTTGCCAGCCCTGTACAGCCACAGTGTCAGCTCTGCACTCAAAAGCAGGGTGGTCTTTCAGCTGAGAGCTGCTGGGAATACCTGAGTTCGGATTCTGTAGTGTATAAGCAGCCTGGTGGTGCCTACTGTCATATCATCTCTGTTAGGCAAAAGATTTGATCCTTGTCCCTGTGATCTCCATTTACAGCTGAACAAACTGGAAACCTGAATGCCAGTCTTGCTTTGCACAGATAACTCAGTCTCATGTTCCTCAAATAACGGCGTGCTGTGTAAAACAATGAAAGGCAAAGATAGCAAAACAATGAAAGACAAAGCTGCTACATTAGGTTTACCTGTGAAGGGGACCCTGAAAAGAAAAGGTCACAAAAGGGTTAAAATTAAAATTCTATAAATATCATTTTGTATCAAAGCAAGTGATGTTGTGACCATCAAGGCTTGTTTCCTGTCAAGCTTTGCTTCTGTGATGTCTGCTAAAGGCTATGCCCATATTTATCTCAGTGAGGGAATTTATTTTGGTCTTTTTTTGGATGCTTATTTACCCAGTGCTTGGAATACCTTCATATTTTTGAAACTTTGTTATCTCTTTGATTAATTTCATAGAAACTGGCATGGGAGTTAAAAAACACTGACAAATTAAAAAAAAAAAAATAGAGGACGTAAAAACAACTTGCCAAAAGTTATAGACAAGGTAATAAACACTTTTGAAAAAATACCCTAACACATGAATGAAAAATGCCCATTACAGTTAATCTCCTTTGCATATCCCTATATCTTAGCCACTTTTTGCCTGTGCAATGGATTATCTACATTTTTAAATGCCGATGAAGTTTAACAGCTCTTAGTCATAGGGAGTTGCAGGGGATTAATAATGATTCTGGCATAGTGAAAAGTTCCTCTTACAAGTCCTTTCATTTTTTTTCCGTCATTAATCTTGGATGATCTGTCCATGTCTCTTCCTTTATCTTCTTCTCTATTCCAGGAGCCAGTCTTCCCCAAAGCAGTTCAGCAGTTGTGTGGGCTGCTCGAGCCTGCCGCAGCAGGGAGGGGAGGGCTGCAAAGTGCCCTGAATCCTTATCTTGTGTCTGCTACTGGGAACCTCCATCTCCTCTGGTGTCATTTGTTTCGTCATCTTCTGGGTGGCTAATCAAACCCCTCAGCAGCTGGACAATGTCTCAGTAAATGTAAATCAGCAACCAAATCCCCCAAGGTGTGGAGTTGGGTAGAGCTACTTCATGGTGACATGTTGTACTGGCTCATCTCTGGTTCTTTCTTGGAAACAGAGGGGAATCTTTCACTGAAGCAAAATGCAAAAGTTTTTTTAGCTTTTTTTTTAAAAAATTTTCTGTCTTCCTGTGTTCCTACAAAAACCAGCAGCCCCACTGAATATTTTCCACTTCCCCCCCACCTCCTGCTGGGAATCACCCAAGCAACACCTTGTGTGGTGCAGGGTTAGGCTTGCCTTATTGTACACACCACAAAAGGGGCTCATGGGCCACCTCTACAGGGTAGAAATAGCCCTGAGACCAGGCTTAAATGTCATTTCTCTTTCTGCTCATGTTTCTTGGCTATATGAACACCTGTGGGGCTGCTTCTGACTTGGCTCATGTAGTTCTCCAGTGTCATGGTTTGGGCTGGGCTGGCCACTTAAAGTAAGTCCTGGTGGCTTGGGGGAGCGCTCGCCCAGAGTGTGGATGGGCTCCAGCACTTTGTGCCTGGCCAAAAGCTTCAATGTCCCCGTGCTGAGTCTTCATATGACCTCTGCTCAGAAGGCAGAGCTGCTGGAGAGCTTTTCTATGAGGGCCCATTGCTGTTTAGCACAGGAGCAAATGGGATGTGGAAACCTGAGCTCAGACGGAGGCCCTGAGAGTGTCCTTGATGCTCTAGGCTACTTCTACTTGGTAATTCAGGCATCAGGCAGTCAACGATCCTTCCCTCCTGGTCTCAGGTGTCCTTGGGTGCCCTCGGGTTGGGTGGACCCAACCAAGTGCCCACTAACTGCCTGCTCTGCTCCCTTTCACCTCCGCCCAAGACAGATGCTGGAGGAGAGCAAATGAAGCCATTCCCTCCCAGTGGGGTGTCCCATTGATGCCTGGCACAGACCAGGGAGGTTAGTCAGAAACCACTGGAAACAGAGCAACCTGGGAGGAATCTGCTTCATCACACAGCTGCTATTGCCTAACGTGAGATTTGCACAACACAGTAATTGGTTCCAACTGACTCACGGCAGAGCCCTGGCAAGGGAAAGTTCACGTCAGGAAGGGTGTGAAGTTCCTATGGTGGGGGACACCACATTTCAGAGCTCCTCAGCTGGCAAAGGAGCTGGGAAGAGAGCGGCAAGAGGCAAATAGCCACGGAGTGTTACAGAGAGAGCTTTGGAGTAAGGAAATACAACCAGGTCCCTGTCTCTGCAATGTATGTGGAGAGCTTACATTTTTGTCCAGAGAGGGCACTCTTATTGCAGATATTTCAAGAGGTCTGCAGAGACAAGCAATAGTATGGCTGATTGTAAGCTATTAATAATATTCACTAAGAGCATTTCTTACCTCTGGTCTAAGCTGTGAATATTACATGAGCTCAAGTCAATTGTATTTAAAAAGATACAAAATCTGGTAAAAACAGACTCACGCTTCTCTCTTTGTTCAGTGTTACTGGCCGATAACATTAGCAAAGCATAATATCATACCCAGTAAACAGGCGACGTGACAATAAATATAAAGGCAGCATGAGTTTGGTCTTTATTCACACAGGGGAACGTTAGGATATACTCATTCTTGGTCTGGATCTGTTGTAGCTCTACTTAAGCTGACTTAAGCAGAGTGAAACCAGGTTCAAAGCGGCTCTGCTCAGTATATACCATGGTTCCCATACAGCTATAACGTAACACCTCTGCGTGAGATGAGTTTTGAGCCATAGGATTGTTTTGCACAAGAGTTATGCTTTCTGAGATGACTCTTTCCAGACATTTATAATATCAGTGGGATATCTTTTTTTTTTTTTAAACTGGTTTATATATGAAGGAGGCAGTGCCCTTTTGTTTTCTGTCCTTTTTGCTACAGCTCACTGTCTGCTGCCCTTTTTTCCCCAGCCTTGTAGTATTTCTTCCCTTCTTTCCCTTCCCCCAGTCTGCTGCGGCATCAGTGAGAAACAAAACTGCTGAAACCTGAGCTTTCTGGCTAGAGAAGATGAAGAATGAGAGGAGGAGGTGGTAATTAAACCCTCCCCCATATTATTCATGCAAAGGAATTGTCTTTGAACACCACTTCATCCTGGGAGCTGCTCTGAGTTCAAAGAGAAAGCTGAGTTGTTGTCATTCTGGGGCCCTAATCTAATCACAGTGTCCCCCTTTGATTTAAAAATCTTCTTAGGAGGTGGCAAATGTCTCTCCCCATCTACCCTTTTATATTTTATTTTTATTTTTTGGTCCTAAGAGTATGGTGCTTGTTGTTTGGGCATTTTTCTTGTAGTGCAGGGTTTTATCATCCAAGTTAGGCTGGTTCCTATCACTGGCTATAATTTAAGAGATCCAAACCTTTGGTAGTATCAAGAAAGGAAAGTATTGCTCTGTATCTATAGACAATTCTCTGTTTCTCTGCATACATGATAAGATCAAAAGGCTCTCCAGGAGCCTCCACCTTTCGAAGTATTTCCAGATTCATGCTTTAAGAAGCAGTTTTGATACAAGTGATGTTTTCTGGGATAGATCTACCATTTTTAGTCACTTGGCAGTTAAAGAGCACTGAATGTGGTTCATTCTTTTCTTGCCCTGTTTCCTATGAGGAAGCCTAGAAAAACACCTCTAAAAGTAAGCCCAGTTCCACACAGACCATAAATGCTACCTCTTACACACAGACATACAGACATAGACACATTTAACATGTTTTGTGTTCTTCCTTGTGAGGGCTGTTCTGCATCATTGGTTGGAAGCAGACAAAAATAATCCATTTTGGTTTCTGAGATTTTCAAGTGAACGCTCTGGTGTTACTCAAGAGCGCAGGTGAGATAGGGCTGATTCCCACTTCCATTAACTGCCCCCCAGCTAACATCTTGCCTTGCTGTTACTATTTATTACGCTTGGTCAGAGTACACTCACTTGTACAAGGTGCTCCTTCAGATTCTTGCAAAGTTCAGCATATGCAGATGAATAAAGACAAAATTAAGATACAGTCATTGCAGGATGGCATGTTTCTGAGTACATGAAGTGAGTTGCGTGCTGACTTTTAGCTCCTTGGCACTGTAATGGTGTTGGAGAATTGCCTGTCCAAACGTAAGCATGAACGCCTGGGCTGAGGTGCTTGACTCTGCTCCACCTGAGGCAAGATCTGAATCTTGTCCTTTGATTTTGATATAAAACAAGGCAACAAAATTTGATGTTCTGTTGTGGACCTATGTGAGCATAAAAACCCCTTAGGGCAAAATCAATAGTAACAATAGTAATGGCATAAAATATATTTCTCCATCAGTTTAAAGCTTTCAATACATAGCTTCATTTCAAAAGCACCAAACACTCGTAGCTCCCCTCCAGCCCATAGGGCTCTGCTCAGTATGCACACTTAAAAAGATTTCTTACCACTTCTTTAGATATCTAAATGTGCACCTGGCACACCTGCTTCTAACATCTTGCCTTAGATTTTTGGTTCTAGCATTTGTAGAAATAGAGTTACAGCATAGTGATAGCTATTTTAATCTATATCCAGGTGAAGCTTTTTTGTGCTACTTGTATAATTATAATTACAAAAGCCGCTAAGTAGTTTTGGCATATACTTCTCATGCTTGAGTTCATCTCTCCTACCTTTGTATATCTAAGTATTGGATGTTGAGTCTAAGATGATCACTTAAACTCTATCTCACTTTTCAACAGAGAAATGTAGACACTGCTGTTGACTGTTCATCCCTTCCTAAGGTTGTTTGGATGAGTGTTTCATGAGGAACTTTGGGTGATCATTTAAAGAAAGTGCCTAATTATCAGGCAGCTAAACTGAGAAAAAGTCTATCTTTCAGACCCTAAACCTTGGCTTTCACAGTAGAATCATAGAATCATAGAATCATCTAGGTTGGAAGGGACCTTTAAGATCATCAAGTCCAACCATTAATCTAACACTGCCAAGTCCACCCCTAAAACATGTCCCTCAGCACCACGTCTGCCAGTCTTTGAAATACCTCCAGGGATGGTGACTCAACCACTTTCCTGCTCAGCCCATTCCAATAATTGACAACCCTTTCAGTGACGAAATTTTTCCTAATATCCAATCTAAACCTCCCCTGGTGCAACTTGAGACCATTTCCTTTTGTCCTATTGCTTGTTCCTTGGGAGAAGAAATTGACACCCACCTCATTACAACTTCCTTTCAGGTAGCTGTAGAGAGTGACAAGGTCTCCCCCAAGCCTCCTTTTCTCCAGACTAAATGACTCCAGTTTCCTCAGCCACTCCTCATAAGACTTGTGCTCTAGGCCTCAACTTCTTTGGACACACTCCAGCACCTCAATGTCTCTCTTGTAGTGAAGGGCCCAAAACTGAACACAGTATTCAAGGTGGGGCCTCACCAGTGCCAAGTACAGGGGGATGATCACTTCCCTAGTCCTTCTTACCACACTGTTTCTGATACAAGCCAGGATGCTGTTGGCCTTCTTGGCCACCTGGGCACACTGCCGGCTCAGATTCAGCCAGCTGTGGACCAACACCCCCAGGTCCTTTTCTGCCAGGCAGCTTTCCAGCCACTCTTCCCCAAGCCTGTAGCATTGCATGGGGTTGTTGTGTCCCAAGTGCAGCACCTGGCACTTGGCCTTGTTGAACCTCATACAGCTGGCCTTAGCCCATCGATCCAGCCTCTCCAGGTCCCTCTGTAGAGCCTTCCTACTCTCAACCAGATCAACACTCGCACCTAACTTGGTGTCATCTGAGAACTTACTGAGAGTGCACTTAATCCCCTCGTCCAGGTCGTTGATAAAGATATTAAAGAGAACTGGCCCCAATACAGAGCCCTGGGGAACACCACTTGTGACCAGGCACCAACTGGATTTAACTCCATTCACCACCACTCTTTGGGCCTGGCCATCCAGCCAGTTTTTGACCCAGCAAAGCATACACCTATCCAAGCCATGAGCAGCCAGTTTCTCCAGGTGAATGTTGTGGGAAACAGTGTTGAAATCTTTACTAAAGTCCAGGTAAACAACATCTACAGCCTTTCCCTCATCCACTAAGCAGGTCAACTTGTCATAGAAGGAGATCAAGTTTGTCAAGCAGGACCTGCCTCTCATGAACCCATGCTGACTGGGCCTGGTCACCTGGTTGTCCTGCATGTGCCACGTAATGGTGCTCAAAATGATCTGTTCCTGATGACTCTGTAGTCCAAATCTGCTTCATTAAGAGTGACCAGTATAGCTAAAATGCTGCATAATTATTATATAAAATCTCTGATATTCAGAAATGCTAATGAGGGACAGCTGAGAAGCGCAGATTGACAGTCCAGAGTCTGACTTGTTTCCTGCTTCCCATGTGAAAATGGCCAGGCTGAACACTGGCTGGTTTTGAGTTAGAGCAATGGGAAGGGAAGGAAAGGGAAGGGAAGAGAAGATCAGCTGAAAGATGCCTTCTCTGTGTATTCAAATACACAAGGAGATGATGTGAAGGAGAAGTCGTTTTGCACCAGTCTGTTTGGGGGGTAATATTTCTATTTTTTAGATAAGCCCCTTCATATAGCCAAATAGATCTTTTCTCCTGCAAACAGATAGATCTTGACTTTTTGTGTGAAATACAGCATAACTTGCAAAATGGGATGAACTCTCATGAACAGACAACTTGAAAGGAAGTAGTTGACTTTTGATAAACAGATGTGGGTTCAATTGCAGATGTTATCAATAAAAAATAAAATGCCTGACAACCAGGAAATAAATAACTGACCAATAACATATAAATTCACAATTTTCTGTAAAACTGAGCGAGGCTGTTAGAATCACAGCTTTCGTTTCTAGTAAAATCTTAGATGTTGTAATTCTGTAGAAGCTGGTTGTCTTTCTCTTAGGTGATACTTATCTGCAAAAAAAAACACGTGGAAAGATAGCAAAATGTGGTCTTGAGTCTCTCTTTAATTTTATGTTGGTCAGCTTACAGACAAATTCAGGATGCCCTGACCTAATCTGAATGACATCAGGCTGTATAAAAAACCATAAATATCCACAGTAGAAAAAGCATTATTCTATTTAGAATAAAAAACCAAAACCACAACCAAACCAACTCTCTGTAATCCATACCCCACATCTCTGGCTTCCATTCACAAAAGCCAAATGAATGAATAGGCAAGGTTATTGAGGTGGCTTCCTGAGCCACACTTCCAGCACAAAGCAACTGAGGCTGAATTTCTGTTTGGATTTGGCTGATTCAGTGACTTCAAAACAAAGCTGTGGGTCTGGTTCCTTAAAATGACCAACACAACTATGATCAGTAATTGCATCAATGTTAGGCAATTTTGTAATGTTTAATGTGGCTTACATCTGTGGCTAGAAGGCAAGGAAAACAATTTTTTTTTTTTTAAGCATTGCTTTTCTTTTTATAAGAGAAAAAGCAGTGTAAAGCCTTATACCAAAAGAAACCAAAACCCAACCCCTTTATCTTTCCAATTCAGTTTATTTGTTTCAAGAATAAATACTTACAAAATGGCTAAGTCTTACTATTATTTTTGCTGACATAATTTGGGTATGTTTCCTTTGTATTCCTTCATTTGTGATTGACATCACCATAGAGAAGACAAAGCCAGTATTATTCCTACTGCAAGTGGAGAAGAAAATATCCCCTGATTAAAATAAGGAGTAAGTTTCACGTTATACCACAGCAATTCATTGTGTAGCTTTGGGCAAGCAGGTCTAAATTTGAGTGGTGGGTTATGGGGCTCTTAACTGAGTTATTCATCAACATTTGTCATCTACAAAAGGAGTTTACCATCTTCGAAGCCTTTAGATACTTGTAGATTTTTGTGGTGAAAAGCATCATTATGGTATTGGTCATTTTATTAGTCAATGAGGTATTGGGAAGCCAATGTTACACCACATCCCCATCTGCTTTCATTACTGGCATCCATGATGATCTTTCCTTCCATGGTCTGATGTCAGCCTTGGTGACTTGCATCTCTGATGCCCACCCTTTCCCTCACACTCCCTGAACACTACTAGTAGTTGCTTTCCTTTTGATGTTTTTAATTTCCATTTGCATTTTTCTGCTCACTGAACTTTAGTGAGATACGTGTCTTTCACCGAACCTTGCCTGTGCTGGTAACAGAGGGCTGTGGGTATTTTAGAGTGGGCCTTGATTTACATGGACTGCTATATTTTGCATTTCTGTTCATGACAGAAAACTCACCCCAAATTCCAGCATTTAGTGGCAGCACATGGAGACTCACTTTGATGTTTTGGCCAGTCTGAGTGTTCAAACTAGCTCAGTGACAAGACTTTCTTACTTATCTCCAAGGATTCGTGGACTCCTAGGCAAGATGTGCAAATGTTAGCCATTTCAGTTCAGCAGTTTTAGTTCTCATGCAGTCAGAGCCCAAGGGTATCACTTTGAAAGCTTAAATGGAAATGAGAGCTGGATAAACACAGAGCAGAAGGCCAATGAAATCCTATTGTAAATCTATCAAGCAAACACAAAACCCTCCCTGACCATCAGCCCGGTTCCAAAAATGTGGTTAATGGAAGATTCATGTGCCAAAGAACTCCTGTTACTGGATCGTGGGGAGCTGAGATATTATGGAATCCTGCGTCTTCCTCTGTGTTTCCAGCTATGTGACTGGGCCTCATATCCTCCTCTGCACTGTCCCAGTAGCTGTAGAAACCAACGAAAATTTTATTGAACATATGAGATTCAGTTGATTCACTTATTCAAAGTATGAGGCTGCACTTTCTTCCAAAACACCCTCCAGACAAGCAACCCTGAACTTGGCCATAGCTAAAAAGTGTTCTTAAATACACTTCTGAGGTCAGAAGCTCTGTGATACGACTGACCGCGTGCCATAGCTGCAAGCGTTGGTAAGCACATTTCATATGATGTCCTGAGGAAGAAGACGCTCATAAACATTGCTGACGAGAGAGCTGCTGCCTGCTGCCGCTCGGAGGAAGCCCATCAAGGTTCATTCTTAAAAGTCACAGATAATGCACTGGAAAATCCTTGATATTTATTTTTGGATACAGGGCTAAACCCTGGCTTTGTAGAGGTGAGGAGAGTTTCCAGTGATTAGATTAGGGCCCAGACTTCTTTTTCCAGCCTGATTTCTAGCTAAGCCCCGTCTCAAGCTGCTTCCTGAAGGAAAGGCAACAAGAATTTTGCATTTTATGTTCACTGAGGGCAGAGTGTGAGGCTGGGACTGTTGCGCTAACCAAGTGATTAACAGGAGTTTGATAATGACGCACTCTGAATGCAGACAGTATAGATTTTAGTTCTGGGTAGCCGCACATTACTAATCTCTGCAGCTGCTGATGAGAAATTTGTCTGCTAATAACAAACAAATTCTTCTGAGAGCTCAGCTTCCCCACCAGAAGCAAAAACATTTAATCAAATGGATTAAGTTTCTCATCTTCTTTTATTGCATATATTTTTAACTTCTTTTATTGCATGTATTTTTAAATTCTTGCCTCATTTCTAGGTACAAAATAAGAATACCCAGCTCATCTCACCTTTTCTGCCTGTAGATTTTCATCCTCAGAAAGAAATAATTCTCCATGGAAGGTCAGGTTTACGACCCCCCTTTGCAGATGGGGAAACTGAGTCATAGGGAGAGGTGACTTAGGTCATCAAGAGGCAAATGGAAAAAAACAGTTTCATAAACTGGTCTCCAGAGTCCCTGCCCAGTTGCTAGCTCCCTTAAATGTCAGTCCCACAAGGTTCAAGCTAAAGCTGATGGTGATAAATAGGAAACTCCCCATTGACTTAGATGGGCTTTGAAAGCAAGATATATACCCATGTGTATGGACATGCTTCCACAACCTCCAGTGATTTTATCACCATAATATCTTAATCTCATCTGAAAAGTGTTAGATTGACACAGTGATTACAGTTCTTGTGGTCAGTTAACAATAACATTATCATCACTGCTGCAGGATGACTGAGGGGCTGATTAAACACAACTAGAGGAGGGTTTGCCCAGTGAAAGATTCCAGGGTCCCGTTGCTATGGATCTGGGTGTCAAGCAGACCTCCCAGACCTAGAGGTCTGCCTGCACCAGGGCATTGAAAGGTTTCACTCCGGCTGGATGCTGCTGTGTGCTCATGGGATGGGTCCAGCCCTGTGGTGTACGTGAATCACACCATGCCACCAGAGACCAGGGGAGACAGTCCCGCCCCTCTCTGGTGCAGAGCCAACGTTTTCCAGGAGGAGGTGGAGCCCCCAGAGTTACCTTCCAAGCCCAGAACACTCCAGTTCTTCCTCGCATCTCTCAAATTCCTGCTCTCCCAGGCAGAGGTCTCCTCTGCTTGGCTATGGGACATCTATAGCCTGTGACAAGGTCAGGACTGGACAGCATGTAGACAGCTCTCCCTCCAAGCAGGGCTCCCCTTGGGGACAATATGACACTGCATCCTCCTCCCAGCTCCAGCACCCTGACCAATATGCACGCCTGCTTGCTATGTCCCAGGTGGATCTGACCAGCTGCATGGGATGCAGAAGGTCCCAGAGCAGCAGGAAGGCCACAGTTCTGTAAATGAGGCTGTACCACACAAGAGTGGCAATGCTTTAGGCTGCTCCCTGGGTCTGATCATGCCGCTTCCTCTACCTGCGCTCACTCAACGCTCCCCTAAGTATTTTCTAAAGAAAATGGAGCAATAGCAGCTCCAGGGAGCAACACACCTTTTGTAAATTATTTTTAAAGTTTCTCTTTTCCTAAATGTAAGAGTTCAAACCTTCCAGGTCACGTGAGTGCTACTAATCAACATTTTCCTGCCCAGCCTGTTAAAACTTCCATTAACTCATCCTGAGTCCCCCATTTAAAGACATGATAACATTTTGTATCCAATTTCCCCTGTAATTAGATTGTACAAACACCGTTAGTCTTGCTGAGAATGAGACTATCAGTAACAAAACACTCCATCAACTTCCAGCGCTTTAACAAGATTCCCCTTTTAATTTTATCAGTCCAATGTGAATCCCTCTGATGAGGTGTTAACAAGCCAGACTATTTTCCCTTGATAGTCCTCAAGTGCTATAAATATATATTCACTCCTCAGACATCAAATCACATGTACTATAAAGATTCTTCAGTTTCTTATTCACTGTCTCATTTTTATAAATCTTTGTTTTTTAAAATCTCCCATGTTAATCGTGCAAAACAGCAGCATCAGTATCATATCTAGGAAGGAGAAAATAGTTGTTTTTAAAGAAAGAATCAGCCCTTATTTATGTTGATGGCATGTCACCAAGTAATTTATTTGATTTATGTTAGATTATTCATACACGTAAATTTTTATGAATTTTATCAGCGATCCACATCTATGCATCAAGAACACCTCATTTTTGCATGATGGGTAAAGTATCTTCAGTGGATCACGACCACACAACAGAATACAGCTGAATTCGGTTTTGTCCTTGGAAAAGACACTTCAGCTTTCTGCACCTGTTGCTCCACTTGGAACGGCTGGGGTCTTCCTGAATCTGTATCTCTTACTGCCCTTCAAACACGCTTCAGGCCTGGCAGATTCCCCTCTCTGTGGGATTCCCAAAACAGAAATGGAACTGGACAGAAGACATCCAGTAGCTGAAGAGTCCTGAGGACAAATAAATTTGTAGAAGAACATAAAATATTTGTGTTCAAAATTTGTATAAGAACACAATTAACTCACGCATCATTATGCAGTTTCTTATATGATGTTAAGGATGTTAGTAACCCTAGGGCAGAAAAGGCAAATAATGACATTGGCTGGAATTGTGATCTGAAACTGCACAGATTTTCAGTGAAAAAGCTCTTAGGACTGTATATAACAAAGTTTCTAACGCTGTCTCTATCATTCTTTTCTCCATATCTTTGTTAAAATCTGTAAATCATTTTAATGCTGATTTTTGCCATAAAATTCAGTAAGTCAAGGTCATAATGCTTGAAATCCAGAGCCATTGTTTAACTATTTATATTAATTTACATATTTAATATTTAAACCAAATATTTAAATTAAATAAATTTAATTCAATATTTAAATAAATTTAAATATTGAATGCTGCACAGGGAAAAGTCTACATCAATATTTTCACCTTTCTGGATTTACATTACATCAAAGTCTTTACAAACTTTCCCCAGGGGAACACTACCACTGCCCAGGAGCTCAATATGTAAAGAATCTACCGATAAATAATCATAAACTCTTTTCATGCCCACTAGAGTCTTGCAATTAGCACCCAATCAGTGCTAAAGCTATTTTTTTTTTAACTTACGGAAAAAAAAATCACTTTTCATGGACAGTTTAAAAAACGTCTAAACATAGGTCTAAAAAGCCTAAATCATCTTAAAAACCATGGCTCAATCTATACGAAAAATAGGGCAGATAATGAACAAGGGAAAGAAGATGAATCATAAAAACTATCTCCAGAGAAACAGCAGTACAACGTGCTTCTCCGATGACATAGGAGCCTCCTGCCCTTTGTGTGAAAAACTTTGCCCCCCAACTGCAGTATTACTAATTTCCTTACCCTTGAACCATCCTGGACAATGAGTGGTGTTGGTGTTGAGCATTCTCTGTAAAGATTAATTTACAGATTCTGGCAATACTTTTTTTCTCCTCTGTCATTTTTAAAAGATCTTTTATATTTTCCTGATGTTTCAGTTTTAAATTTAACCTAAGTAGCTTTCACTGCCAGACAAAATAAAGATAAAGCAGAGACAGGATCAATCAATAAAGAATTATGGAACACAATCAATCAATGAAGAATTATAGAACACATTAATGCCAATCAACATGATTTTGTCAAAAATAGATTTTCTGCTATTTCATTTTTTTATAAGATCACATGTTGGCTAATAAACATAATAGTTCAGATTTAGCATAGGTCTATTCCTGCAAAGTCATGTGGTTTAGCACCATAGCAGTTAAAATGTCAATATAGCTCACGTTAAATGGATTAAGATCTGGCCAGCTGGCAGATTTCAAAAAGTATTTGTCGATGGGGAATTGTAACCAAATGGCTGTGTTTCTTATGGAAATTCCCCAGGGGGCTGTTGCGTGTCTAATACTGTTCAACATTTTTATCAACTCTTTATTTGGACGTTTTGTAATAAGCTTTGATTTTTCTTGATACAACTGACAGATTAGTTAGCATTTAGTGATGTACATGCTCTCTGCAAACTGTTAGCCTCTTGTCAGGCAGACTTTTCCTGTAATTTATTCTGTTGCCTCTTGTGGTCTGGACATAAAGTTTGACTTTTCAAGGTCTATTGTGAAGGTCCACATAGAATTCTGTCTATTTTTCACTTGCCCTCAGAAATAAAAGAAGACACTGCAATTACAAGTTCTGGTGCGCAACTCAAGCAACTGGAAAGTCCACTCTTTAATGAGTTATACTATGGAAAGGAAGAAAGTTTTGTGTCTTTCATCTATGAATTAGCTTAGTTACACATTGGAAGCCTCTATTTTTGAATCTGCAGTAGAAGTTTAGCTCCCACTTAGAAGAATCTCTTTAGCCGTAATCTGACTGAGAGATGCATAATTCTGATAATGTTTTGCACACATATAATGTTGTTTATTTAAGGATGCTGCAGCTCTGAAAAATATTAAATCATTAAGAGGACAGCATAATAATACAATCATAATCAAAGCAAAGTCACTAGAAGCAATGCTAGCAATGACACTTACGGTATGTCTGCTGATTTGAAGGCTGAGGAGACACCTTGAGTACTGTGAGAGAGAGGTACCCTTGGTAGGTATCTGTTCAGAAGTTAAAGGAAAGAGTCTGGAATGGAATAGGATGAAGTAAGAGTATTATTTGAGCATTTTTTTTCAGTATTTGGGACCATTTCTTTTATGAACAGCCAGATTTTAAAGAGGGAGAAAGCATAGTATCATTCTTCACACTGGGAAAAGAAGGTGCTGGGCAGTTTATGAGTTTCAAAGGACGACAGTGGTTGCACAAAGGGTGTCCTCTGGTTTTGGAGTGAGGAGTCTGTGGATTTTGCATGTCACCAACCCTAATAGAAGAATTGGATCACTGTAGGGGTTGTTGTGAGAGCCTCCCCTGCAGACTAGAGCAGCTTCCAGCAAATTAACAGGCAAAGTGGCAAATAGGTGGTGGGAAAGATTACTTTGGAATAAACCTTGTTGGAATAACTAGCTAAGAGCAATCAGCAGGGCAGCTAACAGCAGCCCTGGTCAGCGGGAAGAGCCAGCCACAAACACTGCCAGTAGAAAGTACTGACCAAGAGTGGCAGTAAGGGAAGGACCATTTGCAAATGGGTCTGTGTCTGGCTGTGAGCAGGAGCACCTACTGCAAGCAATGACCAGGGCAGTCACAGAGGCCAGCCAACTGTCTCAGGAGACAGGCAGAGCTCAGGGATGACACTGCTCTAGAATAACCATCCTGCTACTGAGATTTGCCTGAGTATGGATCAAAACCCATGAGTGGGATGAAGTAAGAAGAGGATGGCCATGGCTCTCACCAAAGCACTGATCTTTCAGAGGTCTCTTGGCTACTCTGGAGTGAACAGGTACCTCAAGGGGGAATGGGATCATGTTTCCTTCTCTCGTTTGATTTTCTAGGTCGGAAAGATGTCACTGGAGCTCAAGCATGTGCTATAAAAGCATACTTACAAGTTATAATTTTATGTAGGCTGAAAAAGGAAATAAAAAGCATAATTAGCCTCATAGTTTATACTTTAAAGACAAACTACCAGTGGAAAATTTGCTTTCAATTTACTTACCCTTATTAGATTCAGATCCCTTTATTTGCACATGGTTTGCCAATAGGTCGTAGCTCCCAAACTTTGGCTTCTGTTTCTTTGTTCTGAGGAACCCTTGGCCATGCAAGAGTCAGATGACTCGGATGCAGTCTTAAATTGGCAATAAACCCAAACTCAACAAAACACTTTCACTCATGAGAGTGAAAGTACCAAGTATATTATTTGTAAATAGAATTATATATGTAGGCATATCTCTACTTTATTCAGCTGCATTTAGAACTACCCGAATTAAAACTCTCCCCTCCCTCCCCTGCCCTATTAGATAATTGTCTTAAGGCATTTTGCCAGTTTTACTTAGTCTGCTACTCAGATCTGTGTTGTGGGACTTTTTGAAGAATAGGATATGGCATGACTTGAAGAAAGGAGAGGTTCTGTCACTAGCAGTTCATAAGATTTGCTGGACAATTTCTAAAGAACTAGAGATTTGTGTCATTAGCAACAATGTTTTGTACTTTTCATACAAAGATCACAAACTGATTGGCAAATATTAAGTACTTCTATTTCACAACAGCCTTCTCCCTTTGAGACACACGTCTGACAGACTTGAAGGATGAAACATGGAGAAGTGACATGACAGGCTGAGAGGTCAGGTCCATCCATTTCTGCTGAAGCCAACAGGACTTTAAGTCTTTTGCAGGGGAAGAGTTCGCACGGCCATACACCCAATCTCCTGCTCTGCTCACAGACCAGCAGTGATTCTCTTTTGTAATACTGTCTTATCTCTATACTTTCAAGAAAGGACTTCAGACAAACCTCTGTGGTTTTGTAATATTTGTGTCTTGGTAACCTGTGTGGCATTCTTCCTCCTGGCAATGTTTTGTCACTTATACTCAAGACTGGACTATTCTAGGAGCCAAATGAACAATACTACTGAGTAATGGCAAACACCTCAGTTTTCCTTAGACTGGTAAAATTATTGGCAAATTCAATGCTGACCTGCAGACTGCAATTTGCTCTCTTTTAAAGTACATGGAAAATTGCTGTGAAGCACAAGCTGTCAAGATTGTGTGGTGTAAGCAATTATCTTCTATCTTGACTGGACTGATGTGGGTTGGGCACACTCGTTTCTACTGTAGTTATGTCATTTCTCAATGAAGTCGCAAAATGGTAGGCAAAAGTATAGAAAAGGTGTCACTGATGTTTCAATGTGGCTGCTACTGGATGTCACAGCATCTGCCATACTGACCTCCCCTCTCTGATAAAGCAAGAAAAAGAGAGTTCATTGACCATTTAATGCAATGCCAGTGTGTCAGGGCTTAGGGCTTCACAGACTCCACCGTGGAGCACGTGGATTGATTTCAAAGCTTCAGAAAAGATTGAAATGAGTAAAAGTAAGTTATGACATAACAAAAAGAGAATTGCATTCAAACCTCCCGAGTTAGGCATGAACAAAGGATAAAATCAACAACGGTAAGCAGAGATATGCTCTTTGGGGTCTGTTACTGACAGTGCATGAGCAAAGAGGAGAGAAGAGCACACAAAGCATCACCTCCTGCGCCCCTGCCGTTTGAGAAAGGATCAAGGTTAAAAAAAGCAGAAGAGCACACGCTTTTCTCACCGCTTTCCTTCTGGTGGGGGGTCATGTATATGTTGAAATATTTCCCTCATAGCCACAGGAGCATACCCCAAATAGAGTTTTATTTTGATTCAGTGAAACAAGATAATCTGTAATAGCACAAAATGCCTCACATAGGTATAGCAGATTAAAAAGTAGATTTAACCATGGCAGTGAGGAACTCCGGCCTTACAGAATTGCATAGTTTAAAAACTGAAGCACAGACTAGGCCTTGGGGTACGTGATTCTGGGATGAAAGTACAAAGCATCTTTATTAATATTATAAAAAAATTTACCCATAGATGAACTAAATCTGAAGTAAGCCATTCTTCTGAGGCTTCCTCTGTCAGACTTGTGTTTGTTTGTAAAGTTTACATGCTTCCTGGGCTTGACCAAAACCAGCGCTACTGAAATAACTTGAGAAATGTTATCACTCTGAAGTTTCTGAGCCAGCTAGGATTAAAAATGACTGGACATGTTACGGAAGAGCCTATTTTCATGAGATTTCCATCCAGATATCTAGACCAAAGGGGTTTCTTGCTCTGTGAACTCACAGAACACCTTTCAGTGCTCTTTGATGTAACCTCCTTGTTTCCCGTAGCATAAAGAAAAGTCTGCCCTGCATTGTATCTATGCAAATTACAGCAAACAGATCAATATAAGCTCACCTTTTAAGACCTGACCTTTTGTTTGAACTGTTAACACCTGAAAGATGGAGGTTTTTCAGTTCTCAAAGCTGGGTATTACAGTTTGTTTGCTGAACTAGGAAAAGATTGTGTTATTATCTGTCCTTTCAGGACCGTGCAATAAGCATAGGAAATACAGTACTCTTTTAAGCCAAGAGAAGCCAGAATGTACAGAGTTAAAGTCCTAACTCCATCCTTAGGGCACCTTGTTTTCTTTACACAATTGCCTGTGGTTTCAGTCTGTTAGATGATCTCAGCTCGGCATTTGCAGCAATACTGAGACAATCAACTTAGGGATGAAGTTTCCAGCTTCAACTTGAAAGATCCCTTGTGTTTGTGGATTCAGGTCAGACATTTAGTGTTGCCTGAACTTAATTGCTGTTTGTTTTTGCTTTGCATTGTCTTCTAAAAGGCAGTCCAGGGAAAGAAGGAGGCCTGGGAAAAACAAACTGCTTTGCAGACCAAAATGGCTTCAAAAGCAGCATTAGGACCACCTCCAAGTCTAAACAAAGCTCTGGCAGAAAGGTTATCTCCTCACTCCCCAAACCTTGCCACTTCCTGCAGGAGCCCTGCTTTTCTCTTTTCAGACCAAAACAAAACCCAAGACTGCTGTTGCCTTACTCTTGCCTCCCATATCAAGTTCAGCCTGCTTGTGCAAGCAATGTGGCCCTACTTTGCCCCCCTTTTCCCGGTTTTGCCCCAGAGTTTTGCTTCTCAGTCCCATACAAGGAGGCTGGGTGACTTGGCTGTTAGTGACAATCATTTAGGTGACAGTTGTCTCTAGTATCCACCTGCGGTTGTCATCTTTGATTAGTAATTGCATAGTCCTGCTCATCCTTTCCTGAGCTAGGCCAAGCAACCCTCTTTTTGGTTTTGGGCCTCCTTGGAAAGTTGGGTCAGCCTGGGAAGCACTTCTAAATGCTTCAGGCACCACTGAAAGGACAACGCCACTAGAATATGCACTTCGTGTTTTGTGTGTATTTTCACATCGCAAGCGTTTCTTTTTAATACTTTAATGCAGATATAACAAGTGTTACCCGGACGTACACTTTAGGCTCAAATTGCAAACTGTATTGACTCAGGATTTTATTTTACTTTATACCTAGTAAATAACTCTTCTTCTGAGTTTCACTGATGTGGTGATGATCTTTGCAATACATTCGAATGTTTATAAATAATAGTATACACTACCGAGACACTCGTCTCAAGACTGACATGTCTCATCAGAATAAGCAGATGAAATACCTAGTTTAAACCTGAGACATCATGTTATCACAGTTTAATGGGTTCCTGCAGGCGAGCTGATTGGCAGTAAATGTTTGCGCACATACTTGTAACTAAGACATACAGCGGGCTGACAGCAACAAGCTAATGTCATTAGTTCCCATGAACAAATGACAATTAGTTCCTAATTCACCTTTCTTTTGCCTTAACTAAATCTACACACGTGGGCAGTTATCATTGCTCTGATGATGCACAGCAACATCTTAAGTTGTCATGACTTGATCATAGATCATTTTTCAGCTAATTTAGCCTCTGCTACAAAGGTTTCATAACCTCTCTTTTTTATTCTTTCACAGAGATGAACAAAATGGATATGAAGTGTGACTGCAGTTGCTACAGTCTCCCGCAATTCATATAATAGCGATCATCATCATAAAAAAAATAAAAATCTCTGGCTGAAATAAGTGACAGTTCTACAGCCTTTCACAAAGAAAAGTCTAAATCAAATGAGAGTGACTGTCTGAAGGCGCTAAAGGAAGCCGGGCAATTTCACAAAGTGGATTGGAGACACTGCTTACTTATGTGAACTCAGCTTGTGATTAAAACAGTGGAGAAAGAATATCTGGAGATCTCAGTAAATTTTTTAGGAGCGGGTTCCGTGTGCAGACTACAGTTATGGCAATAAACAGACTCTATTCTGCCAAAGCAGCATAGCAAGTGAAAACTGATCTCAGACTTTGTGTAGGAGCTCGAGGTAAAAGTTAGCACCATGCAAAGTAACGAGCATGAACTTAGCTGCAAGCAGGTTCTTGAGCTGACAGCAAAGACTGAAGAAAAAAGCTGTGCCAGGATGACTGCAGCAGGGCAGGAACACGTAGTGACAGCAAACCACTCCCGAGAAGACGGACTGACTGTGTCTTAGAACAAGCTCTAAAAGTCAATGAGGAATATATTGCTCTACGGCGTAGGGCATTAGAAGTAAAATGTCAGCAGGCTGGGACATCTATCCACACATCTTAAAAAAAAATAAATAAATTGCCCAGAGTTGGTAGTGAATAGCAAACATTTTGCCAAAATGCAAGGAAACAAAGTATCTGCATGTGACAAAAGAGACAAACCACATTAGGCCCATAATATTCTGCAAAGTGAAGGGACGGTATGGGTATGGAGCAGGCATGTTGCCCTCCCTTCTTGGGCCGTGTCTGTTCAAGCCACTTTCACTCTGCATAAAGAGAGTCGGCAAGCAGAATCTACATGATTTAAGAGTACAAAGTATTATTTATTGCATAAGACAGGTAACTAAGAGTAGCAAGCATCCACAAATGTGCTCATTGCTGGCTATAAGATACCCGATGGTGGCCTGGCAGTCGCCACTCAGGGGAAGGCCAGCCCCTGCTGCTGCTAGGAACAGCAAGATCCTTGATGCTGTTGAATTGCCATCTTTCAACTCTCTGCTTTTTTCTTGGGGCCATTATACCTCTCATGGCAGTATTTTTCCTCTTGGAGCCTCCTCCTGAGGCGTTAAAAAGGAATGGAAGTACTGAACTGCCAAGTAAATCTAGCTTTCTACAGAGCTTTGCTTTGTCAGTGTCATGCTATATTGATAACTGTAAACATATAAAATGGGCTTTATTAATACTTATTAATATTTAATACCAACACTTATTTTTGTAATAAATATATAAATAGGTCATGAAGAAAATGATTAAACAGAGTTGAAGGGAAGCAAGCATCACATATTATCATCTCTACAAACATAATTGTAAGTTACTGATAGCAAACAACAAAATGCCTGATAATCAGAATTTTGGGATCTAGAAACAGTTACTGTTTTACAATAGCAACATTCCTATGGCATCTCACTGACAGCTGAGATACGTTCCCCAGCAGTTTTATTAACTACAGTGCCAAAGCTTAAAGACGGGTTAAATCTTATGACCTGCTCAAACTGGATATGAATGGTTAGACCTTTCCTTCAAACTTGCTTTCCTTTTTGATCAATAAAACT
This sequence comes from Burhinus oedicnemus, assembly GCA_008921705.1. Lineage (NCBI taxonomy): Eukaryota > Metazoa > Chordata > Aves > Charadriiformes > Burhinidae > Burhinus > Burhinus oedicnemus. Next base: position 719,603 of record VFFE01008952.1, on the reverse strand, counting down.
CATTGTGGTCTTGTATGTTGACCCTTTCAAGAGTTGAGGGATGTCTTTAACGAATTTTCCATGAGACTTCTATACTCTTTCAATTATAAATTCACATGCTATCATTGCTGATTGTTATTGCTCTTAGAAACACTGATTCCAGCAAGATATTGCCACACAAGAAAATAATATTTAAATCCGTTTGATTAGTGGATAACTTCATCAAATGAAAAAAGCAATCAAGCAGTCAGTGAGTTATCTATGTGAGTTATATCAATTCACGGAGAAAGCCCTTTAGTCTGTGGAGTTTATTCATAAATAATTATCACATTCTCTTTAGTTGACCTGTCTAAATGCAGAGACACGAAGACAGATTGTCTTGTAGCCTGTAGTTTGTAAGACAATTTTTCCTCAGCAGGTGGGCCATTCTTTATTGTTACTGTTTCAATACACCATGCTTTTACTGCAAAGAAACACAACTCATCACTTTGATCTGATTAACTTATGGAAGTATTTAGTATAGGACCAGTGATTCAGTTTTGGGTCCAAGACAGGTCTAAGTGTCTTCTAATCTATAACATTTTCCTTCAAGTTTAACTGTTTCCAAGTTCAATCATAATATCCATTATCTCCTTCCTGAACATTGTTTAACCCCAGAGTCTTTCAACTCTAAACTACTGAAGTATTAGCAGCACTTAATTAGCCCATCTCTTTCAAACATTTTCTCCAGTTCTGGGAATGTGAGTTTTTTTGCTACTGAATTTGTAGCAAAGATCTATTTCCCAGCATGGACCTAGTTTACAGTAAGATAGTCTTCACTACACCCTTACAATCTGTGCTATGAAAATCCTTAAATTACATTTATATGTTTCAAAATCTTGACCAGAACATTTAATAGATTTATTTTGGGGTATTATTGGATAAGCCAAGCAATTTTTTCCTTTCCTTCACTCTGACTGGGTGGGGTGGAATATACTCTTTGGGTGTGTACAGCTGCACTGCTTACAATGGAGCCACTCTTTGTCTGCCCCATGGTAAGAAGAGGGGATCTGTCTGTATTCTGATGGATCAATTCTGTTTCAACACCGGGATGAATGAAAATGGAATTTGGCCCCATAACTGTTAACAGCTCAATGTATACAGATGTCACCCGAGCCCCACTAACAGAAAAGTATAGACTTCTGCTGGCAGTCAAAGAGTTTGGATCAGATCCTTTATTCTCTGAGCTATTACATGTTATCTCCTGTCCACCTCCCAGGCTCCAGTTTATATGTGACAACTCTTCACTTGTGGATAGTGAGAGTCCCGTTGTCTTCCACCTCTCACACTCTTTTTCTCAACACAGTCGATTTCCCTAGCAGAATTAATTCCAGCTTTGTTCTATAAATGCTAGTCACTTTCCTTAGTCACTCTAGGCATCGCGCCAATGAATTCAGACTAAACAGAGGATATTAATTTTACTTTAGCATATATGTATTGCACAAAAGCTGTGATGCAGAAGGGTTTAGTTCCAAGAACTACAGTAAAACAGTTGTATAAGCTTTCAAATTTGAACGTCAGTGATAACTTGCAGAGGGTATTAGAGGCACTTAAGAGGAAGCCCTCTCAGATTTTCTTTTTTTAATGACTAAATACCATAAGAAGGTGGGCTGTGAAGTACGACTCCTTCACATGAAGAAGTGGATGAGATCAAATTAACCTTGGGCTACTACCTTTTGATATTCTGCATGCCTGTGGTTTCTTGGTGTGGATTGCGGGAAGGTGTTGAACTTTGTCCCAAGAGCGCTTGAGAGATTTTGTAAGAGAGGGGGAAGACACCAGCTGCTAGAACCTGAGTGCTACCAAGGCATTTGTTTAACTATAGCTATGATAATGGGAAAAGTGAAACACCTTTTTCAGGTCATGGAAATAGCCTTGTAACCAGTGCAGCCGGCCAGTCGATGCTGCCTGAGAAAACTGGATGTCTGTTAACGTTTGCTAGGAACTGTCAGTCCAATCGGTAGATATAATTTGCTAAATTATGTTGTATATTAAGAACTCCCCTTTGTTTTTGGGGAGAATACTAGGGATTTGACTCAGGTATTACTTCAGTAGCCGTAGCTCAACTAATAAACATTTTCTTAAGGGAGACGGCTTAACCATTGGACCGCTGTATTCTCTTGAATAATGGCATGAAAATACTTACCAGAGCCCTGGACAAAAGGAGGTCTTGCACCTTGTGTTTGTGGAACTGATTGGATTTCCTTAATTGCTCAGGGGCTTTATTGTTGTGGCTCAGCAGAAGCTGTTCATACTTTATCACTGGCAAACATATGAGAAATGTGGTCCTAGGCACCCACGACTCCTTGCCAGTGTTATCAGCTGATTAACAGCACAAAGAAATAACAAACCTCAGCCCAAAAATGCATCAGAGAAGCGAATGAGTTAACCACTTACAGAGCTGATGAGACTGGCTGCTAGAGAAAAACCAACTTAATCCAGTTTAAAGGTTTTTTTATCTAAACTAAAACTGTTAAAAGAGGATTTGCTTCCTTGAAGATGAAATGGTTATGTCCAAGATGTTACTCTGTACGCTTGCAAAGACACATCTGTTGTTGCACTTGGGGAACTGTTCTGGCTTAACTGGCCAGCTGTACAGGAAATAAATGTGGGGATCTTCCTTGAGAAAATTTGTGCCATGTGTAAAGCTGATTAATAATGAGAAAAAGACTAAAGTTTTTCAGCCCCAAGCTTTCACCACTGATTCAATGTTCAGGGAAGCCAGTCTGATGGGAGCTGGGTGAGTCTGAACGGGGGGGTTAGAGAGCAAAAGCAATGAGCACATCCAGTTGTCCACGTGTGTTTTATAGAAGCACAAAGGAGAGAGCTACATTTTCTCCAACTAGGTACAGATGGGATGAACCAAGCATCCCAATTGTACCTGAAACCTTGTCAGTGCAGGGCATGTTTCTCCTCACCAGGGACACTCAGCCACACTGCCGAGCAGCAGCTTGCACAGTCCTCATCCACCTGGAAGCATTGATGCTGCTGACAGGAGCTCTGGGGCTTGGCATCGGGAACTAAAATGACGCCTCCTAAAAGTGTTGGCACAACCCTTTGGGGACAAAGTACAGAGACCCATGAGTTAACTAGCTAGATTTTCCAGTCATAAAGTCAGCTGGATATTTGAATGCTAAATATCAGAAATACAGAAGGCATGATGAGATGGAGTGGGAAGGCTCTTTGCCCTTTTCCACCCCACTCAATGGTCTTCCCCTTGTCACAGCCTCTCCCCCCTCCAAGAGCCCTGCTCCTTCCCTTGTCTTTCTGTAACAGGATCTCATCGCCTGCCTTGTCACCCAGACATTTCTCCTTTACCAGTCTCCTCCTGTCCCTTCATCCCCGGTTTGTTGGTGATCTCCACCCATATCCAGTGTCCTCATCAGCCCAAGACCACGCAGGCATGTTCCACTAGTTGCAGGAACTGCTTCATTAGTTCATGTCTGAACATTTTGCCCTCTCTGAAGAGGCATAACACCATGTGAGTCAGTTGTGCGGAAATAAGTCTTACATGTCAAATCTTTGCTTTGCTCTCTTGGTGAGGGATTGGTGGGATTATTAAAAATATATGATTAGAACATGGAGAATCTTGCTTGTTTGTGGATAATGATGTAATGTATGCAGCTGTGTGGCTTACTCCAGGGCAAAGCTAAGGGAGAGCTGTTATGAGCAGTACAACCCGTATTCTGGAAATGGAAAGCCAGAGTGAAACGAGGGTTTTTACCCATCTCAATCTGATGCAGCTGATTTCCTCTTTGTGCTCCCATGCAGATAGAGACAGGGTTCGTGGACCTGCTGTGGCTTCTTTTCAGCTCTGTCCTTGCAACAGACCTTTGGATACTTTGGTCTTTTGATGAGCTTCACTTAATCTACCAGGTCACAGAGAAGGGTTATAGGGTTCAGCCACCAGTTGTGAACCTGTGCTAAAGAGCCTGCAGGATGACACACGCTGCATCTGCAGTCTTTCCTCATGGGCTCTCTGTTTCAGTGAACCGAACGAACTCAATGAATTCAATGAACTGAATAACTTTTCCATCATGGTACATTCCCATCTGTTTTTGTAGAACCAACCTGGGAAGTACATCTATTTCCCCATAGCTTCAGTAAATAACTAGTCATGTATTCACCACTACTTGTTTGCACCACTGCTCTTCGGTGCCTTTGTGAGAGCAGCTTGATGCTCAGCCTGCATCAGCCTTTTCCCACCTCAGGTTTGCCATCCCTGCCATTAACATGTAATGAAGTAGACCATGGCTCACCTGACCCAGGTAAATCTTGGCAACACACTGGTGCGTTGATGAAAAATCTGTGCTGTGCTAGATAACAATAACAGCACTGTTACATTGTGGTGACAGAGCTGAAGAAAGAGCAACTTCCACATTTTAAGCTCCTCTTAGCAGTTACAAAAGTATTTACAAAGTTGAATGACCAAGACTTCTTTGTGATATTCTCTATCAATCATCATGATGGATTTTAGGACAGACTCCTGCATCTGTACAGAGTCCTACTGGAGTATGTGGGACTCTGTGAGGTCAGGAGCTACTGGGCAACCAGCTCAGGTGTTGTGCAGATGTCATGAGGGAATGTCAGACTTAGTGCTAAGGTTGTCCAAAAATGTGCAGGTGTCACTCAAGCATACACTGTGTGGTTCCTGGATCTGACTGACAAACAAAGAGTCACTGGAGGGGAAAGAACAGCCAAAGACCTCGCGTCTCCTTGTAGAAGTACGTGGAGGTTGTAGATGAGGATTTCAGACCTCAGGTGTGGGCTAACCGGCACTAATAAACTACTAATCCCCAGCAAGGCTTTTGTGAGAGCCAAATGCCTATAGAAATCAGTTCATCTCGCTACACTGGTAGGAGGGTTCGAGGTCTATGAATGCTTCCGCAAAGAACACCCTGATGATAGTTGGGTAGGTGGAAGATTATGCAAGAGGTATGTTGAGGTTTGTCTTAATTCAGACAGTTCTTTAACCAAAACAATGGGGGTTTTCAGCCAAAATAAGAAAATGTGCATTTTTTAGGAATATCCTTTGAAAAGAAGAAAGGATCTAGAAAAACAGAAAAACATCTTCTATCAGCACTGACATTTGCAAGCACTTCCCTCAGTCAAATTTAATTTTCCAGCACACTGATTTGATACAAATGTTTTGAACAGCCTTCATTCATATTCCTTGAGCAAACACGAAGGAATATCAGTCCTAATTTGTGTTCAGCTCCATTATGTTTCTCAGTTGTGTCAAAATGCAATAGTTGCAGAACAACTGGCAATATTTAGTGAATTGAAGTCCTTATGCTCTGCTTTTGGCAGAGGAACTGCATTTTTCTTAATCCCAGCTAGGCCTGTCACTAACATTTCAATATTTGTTCTCCTACTGCCATCATGCTAATGTTGCCCCAAATATTCTGCAAAGGTAGGTGGAGGTATATTACCTTGGAACTGGTCTTGGAAAACATGTGCCATTTGGTTTGTTTGTTGCCTGGCAGCATTAGTGCAGGCCAGGAAGAGTACTTATTCTGAGCAAAGATAATGTATAAATATACAGCAACAGTGTTGTGAACTCATCTAGGTCCTTCTCATGTCAACTTCAAAGCTCTTTGCATTGATGGCAATGTGATCTGTCAACAAATACAGTCATTATTTTACATGAGTTAATCGTTATGACTACTTTTTTCCGTTGAGGGAGGAAAAGGTGAAGGGAAAAATTCTTCAAGCACTTGTGGCACAAACCAAGATGTATAGAGTCACATATTGACCTTGCACAAACAAAGGCAGCAAAAGAAACAGATGCAGATAACGGCACGGCTGTGTCAAGCTCCTTATTACACCACGTGCCACTTTTACCATCACAGTCTCCAGACTGAATAAATCCCATGGCGGCTTAGAGCAGAGGAAAGCGATACCTTGCATCATAAGGTATGAAGTGTCAAAGTGCAAAAGGAAGTAACTTCTACTGTTCTAGTAGTATGGACATTGCTATGCATAGAGCAGGACAAGGCCATTTAAAACACATTGGAACAAATGAAAATATGAATTTCCTTAACAAATAGCTGCCAGGGACAAGAAGCTAAACATGTCTGTGGTACTGGGAATGGTGGGAAAGGTAGAAGTGCCCGGGAGGAGTGCTCCGTGTGAACACAGTGTGACTTGTAACAGAAGGCAGGGTGCTTCGCCCTGATGAGGCGTTGCATTGGGTTGTGTCAGCTCATTAGTAAGGCATCAAGATGCCTTAGTGCCAGTCTGCAGTGAAAGTGATGTAAAGGCCTGATTCATCTGATGAAAATGTGTAAAAACTTTCCAGAAAGGGTGAGTGCTTTAAATTATGTATTTTTTCTTTTTGAGAGAGAGGATAAAGAAAAGGAAAGGGAGTGGGTAGTTAAAGAATAACAGATAGAGGACATGTCACTGACTCTTCTGTTATATCATAAGACAGCTTTTCTGCAGGTTACATTTCACAGACAGCAAGGCTTTTCTATGGGGAGCAAAAATTCAACTGTCATTTTACAGAGACTGGGACATCTTTGAAACTCTGTCTGTGATCACAGGTATGACCTTGGCTCTAAAGCAGTCCTGACAGGCATAGCCTTAGCTAGGCACTGAGATAAAGAAGTAAGAGCATCCACAGAGGGCTGCGCTCTTACAACGGCTGTGACACTTCTGTGCCAGCAACAGGCCAGTGTGAGGGAGCTCGATTCTTGTCTGTTGTTTACTCTGGACTTGATTTCTGCATTTCAAGTTTCTGGTGGCCTTTGTTCAGATTCTTAAGCACAGAAATACTGTAAAATAAAGAGGGGGCCAAACTTGGACTTGGAAGGAGAATCTCTGGCACTGTTTGAAACATACACAAAAGCAGGCTTGGCTAACCTTGCTGAGATGATGTTGCACAATTGTGTATGTCAGAGATTAGTAATTAGCCCTCATGCAGATCCTGCTGTCTTGGTGGTCTTGAGAAAACCATAGATTTTTAAGTCACAGTAGTTTTTAATGCCAAAGAATAAGTGTCTGCATATTCAGATAATGCTACCGCAGCTCAGTTTCAACTCGAGCGAATGCTGGCAGGCACAGTCAAGTTTCTTGCAGACCCTGACTATGTCTGTCAGCTGTGGAGTCAGAATATCACAATCACAATGCAACGAGCGATTCTCTGTCTTAAATATTACTGCCCTTTCTACTTTGGAATGGAACAACTTAAAATACTCCTCTCATGTAGAGAAGTGTTGTTCTTACACTTTACACAAAAGTAGCTGAAGCACTATAGATTCAAGTAAAAGTCTTCAATAATGGTAAGTTATCTACATGCTTCAAAGATTAAGCATAACTAGTTTTTTCCAAGGTCATGCGAAAGTCTCTGGTAGACTGGAGAACCGAACCCTGGTACACTAAGCCCTTGCCTGCTGGATGAAAGCACTCTTTCCATTAATATCTTAGTGTTCCCAGTAGACTATATATTTTAGTAGCTCTCCTCCTGTTCTTTCATGGATGATATTTCCAAAGGTGCAGAGCTGACTTCTGTTTAGAAGTAATTAACACAAAAAGTCTCTTATTGAGGAATCCCTGAATGTAAAGCCTTTTAAACCTCTCCCAATTGTTTTTATCTGATTCTTCAATATCCATTATCAAAGCTGCAGTAAATGGAATACACATCTGACAGAACGACTTTACTATGCTCACTGCTACATAAAAAGAGAAGGTGTTATATCAGAAATGGAAACTATTTGTTGGTGCAAGTCTATGATGGCATTTTCTGTTTCACGGTAGACAGGTCATTCTGGGCACCAAAGCGCTCAAATAAGAAACACAAGCATCTCCAGTGGGTGATTCAGCTTTTAGATGCCACCTGGAAACGCTGTTTCCTTTTCTCTATAGAAGTCTCAAATTCCTAAATTTAATTGCCAAGGGGTAAATGGGATGAATTCTCCACTTAAAGCTACACTTTAACATTTTTTTTATGTTACTGAATATACTGTAAAATTTGTCCTTGATGTGTCTGAGAACGGTATTCTCTGTCACTCATAGATAAACCCTGTGTTCTCCTTAACTTGGTTAAAATTGTAGGTCGTCAAATATTACAAATATATGGGATGCAGAAGTATTCAGATTTAGCCCCAAAACTCCTTTCAAGAAAATTAATTTTAGTCACCTGAGTACCTGCCTTTCACATATGTTTGATGTCTTTGCATGCTTCATACTGACTATTATTCAAAATCAGAATTGCAATTGAGTTATTAGATGATTTAGACACTAATATTTGCCTAAAAAGCATAGTGGAAAATATTTAAGTGCTATAATTTGACATAAATATTTTAGAGCAAATTATTAAAAAAATTAGCTCAAAATGTCAAAACACAGAGAATAAGTCGGGGTAATTATCACTCCACAGACCTTGCTTAAATAGAAGCTGTTTGACAGATTTTTAAATGAATGATAAATAAAGACAGTGTGACAAACAGAAATCAAAAGAGTGAGAAAAGGAAGAGAGATGCAGTGGAACCCCAGAAGAGCAACGTCTATATTAGCATGGATTAGTGTCCACTAGGAACAGACTTAGAGGATGAAACAATTGGTGTTGAGGATCTGACACCCACACTGATTGCATTTTGGAGAGTTATTTGACATTAGCTCTAGTTTGGCCCCATAGCACCCATAGTGGTCAGAGAAGATCACTCCAGGATGGCCTCTTCCAGTCCAGCCGCAGCTGAATGGAATCTGGGTCACTCCATCTGAGGTTGCTGCACAACAGGAACCAAAGTGCAGTATGAGGAAATGATGGGATTTGCTTCAAATGTATTAAACTGTTACAACACGACATGCTAATGTACACATACCATGTGACACGCGGGCCCGCAATATAGAAGGATCTTATGAGGAGGTAACTTCTGTGTTTTATGTCAGCAGTCTGACACCAGCTTTATGAGGAAATTATAGTAGAAGAAAGAGTCTGTTCTATTTCAGAGATATCCAGCAATGGGAAAGCTGTACTCTTGCTACACCATTACCACAGAGAGTACTTACACCGGTGTGCTTCAAATATCTCCCATTCATTAATACTGAATCCATTACTGAATACAGGCACTGAATTTTCTCAGAGCACACAATTGTCTTGGGAATTTGCAAATGAAAACATCAGATGGGGATAAAAATGAGAACATTTTATTTGGGATCGTCCTATTTTAGGACCCCTTCCCCAAGGCAAAACATGACATGACAGGTGAGAAAGAGTTGCCCTCGGGGTCCATGTCCTCCAGTGAGAACACCTCTTAAAAAAAAAAGCTCAAGCTTTTCATACTTTGTTTTGAACCTTCAGTGTTTAATGCTCACTGTGACCTCTAATGCTGGAATACAGCTGGGACATGAGAAGCACAGTGCGGCTGTCAGTACTACATGAGCTGTTACGGAGAAGGGAACAGAGGTTGTTCAAACTCTGCCAACAAACATAGCCCAAGGCTTGTCCTTGTGTGTGCCAGCATTTACTTCCCACAGCAGAGAGTCTGTGAGTAGGACAGGAAGGGACCCTCAGAGGTTATCTCATCCACACACCTCCCTTTCTTTCCCACCCCAAACTTGATGTTTTCTTGCTTTGTTCACTTCAACTGTGTTGCAGGCACCAGGATATGTCAGGTTGTGCAGTCTTTGCCACAGGGAAACAGGCTGCAGCTCCGTAGTAATTTAAGCCTGGCTCCTAGTCCTGCCGATGCAGGATCACTCTATTTCGTACGCACTGAGAAGCCTTTTAATCTGCACTTCCAGCATGCAGCTGAGGTGGTTGTACAGATTAGGTCTCCTGACCAAGAACTGACAGACTGTGAGGTTTGCTAACATGGTGAATTCAACTCCCCGGCTGACTACTCAGGTTTGCCTTGAAGGTGCTGCTGTGTGGAAGAGAGGAATACTTGCAAGGACTGGAGATGGGAGCAGGAGGCGGGAGCCGAACGGGAGAGTCTCCTGCGCATGCCTGTGGCTTGACCCGAGCATCCTTTTATTAAATCTTCCCCTTAGCTTGGTGCTATGCTTCCATTGATTTCCAAAAAGCTGTGATGATGAGAAATTTTAGATAGATATCCACATCAGGTATCTCAGCTACCTTCAAAGAATGTTTGTATTTTACTTCAGAATACTTTCAGTTGTGAGGATTAGGAGCGTAAAATACCAGAGCGTTAGCATAGCCTGTTGTTGAAATTCATGCTTTTAGGGCAAAAGTACAAAGGTAGTCAGCTGTCTAACAATACACACTTGATGGAAGCTGATGGGACTTAGCCACCTAGACTGCTTAGGCAGTTTCCATTTCCATTTCCATTTGCTGCATACCCATATTTAGGTCCATAGCTGCCTCTGTATAGCTGGCCCACACTGGCTGGCAGTCTATGAACTAATATCTTTGACGTTTATTGACTGGAAGCCTTTGAGTATTTTGTTTGTGTAGAGTTTATTTGAGTAATACAAACTCCTATTTGGCAGGCAGTTTGGGTTCCCTCCAAAGGGGCTTGTCTGTATTTGATAGTTTTGCCACTTTAACTACAGTGGTATAATTGAAACAGCAACACAGAAAATACTCCAGGGAATGGGCAATTATACTGGTGGCAAATTGTTTATATTGGCCTAGCATATTACAGAACAAAATGAACTGTACCAAAATAACACAGTTTTCTATCAATATATTAGTCTAAGCAAGGGTTTTATCCATGTAGATTCCCTGGTCTCAAGTGCTCTTTCTAACTGATTTAGGCATGTTGGTGCAATATAAATGTTATCAAATTTAATATAGTTCCAAAGTGAATGTTATTTCCCCCTCCTCCTCCAAAACCTCCATGGCTGGCAGGCCTAAACTCTCTGTTGATACCTGCTTGGAGTCGAGATCATTTTTAATAGATCCCTTTGACTCCAGAGGTTGTGAGCAATGCTATGAACTCACTGTGGTGTAAATGAAGGTAGAGTGTGGATCATCCTTCTTATCTCAGTTGCTTTGATGGCATGGGGAAGATAAAGAAGGTACTGTTGCTTTTGATGCTCCATGTAAGGAAAGCAAAGAATTAGCACTGCATTACCCAAACCTTCCCCTGCGAACTACTTTGAACAGGTCTTTAAGTTGCTTTGATTATTTTTTTTTGTTTCTTTTTGTCTGCTTTGACCTTAGACTAGTTAAATGTCTGGAATAGCTAGAAGTTTTCAAAGAAAAAATGGGAAGCAGAACAGGCATCTTAAACAGGATATTTTGGCTGCCTGGATTTCTGATGTGAAGTGAATGAGCCTGTCTCTGTGCTACTGTCACCTCCTGAAGACTTGAGGTTGGAGGAGACAAGCCAGCAGCAAGGGGAGGGACAACAGTGGCACACACAGGTTAATGGAGAAAATCAGAGTACAAATGCAGGGCAAGAGCCGGGGCTGGCTGCCACAGCTCCGTCCTAGGCTGCCTGGGCAGCATATTGGCTTGGGTGTAAAATGAAGCCCTTGGGTCTCCGTGTTCAGCTTCTGGCTGGTTCAGTAGCTCTCAGCACAGTTGTCCAGGCCTCAGAAGATCCCTCTACAGATATTTCATTCTCCCCACGTGCTCCCCAGAGAGCCAGATAGAGTGGAGCCAGAGCTAACAGCACTGGGAATTCCCCTAGGCATTGGCTCATAGGGTTTATACCTTGCTCTGCTCCACCAAGCGATATCTAAATCTGTTAAAAAGGTCAGTCTTGCCTTCTCCTTGATGCCTAGATCCTTTCTTCAAAAGGGCTGTTGGCTCCTAAACCACTTACAGTCTTCAGTGGTGCCCATCCATCACCCCTTGCTATGCTGAAGACTCCACATGTCAGTTTACAAAATGTTCAAACAAAAAGGAATTTGGGAGCTGGCCTGAAATCCATCCTGTGTGCTTTTAGCCAGCAGACCTGCACTTCTCTCTGCAGATTGCAAAATGTTTTATAGATCCTTTTCTCTTTTTTCCCCCACTTCCATTCGTTCTTTCCCCAACTCCCTGCTCTCTTCCCTTAGATAACTATTGTCACATACCAGATTAAACCTAAAATGGCAAGTTTGGGGGTTTCCTTGCATTTATCTTCTGCGAACCACACAAGTGCACCAAGCAATAAATTCTCCTTAAAATTTGCCCTGCCCGTACCATGGAATGCTTTTCATTCCACCAGTTGTATTTTACCAGCAGAGCCTGTAGCTGCGGTGTTACATGATTTCAAAGAAAGCAAAGCTGTGTGAATTGTGAAGTTATTTGATGGAAGAGGGGGAAATGCTTCTGAATGTTTTCCACACAGAATGTTTAAAACCTTTTGTAATGACGGGAAAGTGTGAAAAACAATGATCTCCCAAACTGAATTGGATACCAGGCTATGATCAGACTGAGAGTTTCATCAAATATCATCAAAGGAGGATTAGATTGGAACTGGATTTGACAATATGGGCAAAGTTGTGCAGGTAAAAGGTGAATCTGCAAGTTAGCAAAAGGTGAATCTGTTCTCTAATACCATCCAAAAGCGGGCTAAGATTTGCTGCTTATGGAGCACCAGGAAGATGTTTTGCTGCTGTCAGTTTGGCCAAAGCTATAACATGACACAGGGTCATAAAACTTTTATCAAGAACTTCTTTTTTTTTTATCTGCAGGGGATATTAATTGTCTTACAGTTTGTTACTATTACATTACCACATGAAAGCTTTTGCTGCTATGAAATATTAAGGTTCTCCCCTCTAGACTGCAGAATTTACATTGTCTATTCCTTGGTATTGAAAGAGAGGAACTCCTTCTGCATACCTGACTCAAAGCAAATAGCCGTTTCTCGTTGCTCCTTCCATCGCTCTTATCTCAGCGACCAGTTTGCGTGAGGGCAGCACGGCATGGTTAATTCTGGAGCCACCAAATTAATCCTTCTCAAATGTCCACAGTGGCAAATCACCATCAGAGAAAGATGTGGAGCCTGCCTCTTCAGTTGGCATAGTTTTATGGTTCAAAGTAAATGGAGCTGTGTGGGTGGCCCTGACCCAGCTCTGTGTGCTGCCATGTGGAGGAGTCACAGGCAAAGTCTGCCCTCACTATTCCCCCAGCAAGTAAAATAATCCGCAGACTTCAGGGAACCCTGTTCACGTAGGGAGGCAAGAGCAGAGTATCTGGCCCTTTGCTGGGAGTTGCTCCTCAGCTGAGATTCAGCTCTGCGTGGAGCCTGGAGGGTGGCCAACTCCTCTGCAGTCCTGGTATTGAGCACAGGGAGAGCTCTCCTTTCTTCCTGACACCCCAACTGTCTCCCATGATCAGTTCCTGTCTATCTCTCCACTTAAATTTTCCTCCTGCTCCCTGACTCCCCTTTTCATCCCATCCCAGCCTCTGCCCTGTTGTTATCCTCTCCCCTTTCCCCATGGTGCCTGGCTTTTCCTGCTGGCCCGCTCCCCATTTCCACAGTGGCTGATGTCCTCGGCACTGAGTGGAGACGGACAGCCACTGTTTGATATCCCTGTTGCCACATAACCACATTCCCATATTGTGAGGAAGCTTGCCAAAGTCCTGTTCCTCCCATAGCAAATTGAGAGCTATCACCAGCTGGTAACAGCTTGCAGACACAACTTGCTGACTGGGAAATATTCCTGACAGCAGCAAGAAAGCTCAGATTATCAATCCTTGATATCATGAAAACTTTAAATCAAATCCGTTCCAGCATCTGGTTACTGATCAAAGCAAATCCTTTTCCAAAAAAAAAAAAAAAAAAAAAAAAAAGAAAAAGAAAAAGAAAAGGCTTAATTATTTCCTGATAGGCTTAATAACCTGGAATTAAGGAGAGCATTTATATCAAGTCAGGAGACTGACTCATGACCACCAGTGAAGTGTGAATCAAAGATCCCTCTTAAAGCAAGCTACAGTAACTGCCCTACAAAGGATCCCACCGAGCCAGACACAGCGCGACAGCATCCCCTTTGCAATCCTCAGCAAGTGGAAGGTCCCTGAGTTCATCCAGTTTAGCACAGTAGAAGATACAAATGCTCAAGGTTTGTGAATAACTTCCTAGCCTTCTGCTGGCTTTTTTTCTCATTCATAATGACACATGGATAAGAAATTTGGGCTGTTTCTGACCAGCTCTCTAGAAGGAAACTGGGGAGTGGGACTGTGACTCATTCAGATAACAAAATCTTTTGGGGCATCGTATGGTTATCTTTTGATTGCATTTAGGAACCCTTGCCACAGACTGGAGTCCTGTTTTACTAGGTATGTACAAGCATGTACAAGCAGGTACACATACTAGAGAGTTTGCAATCTAAGAGGCTGCACTTGAGGTAGACCTTCAGACAGTGATAACAGATCTGTTTCTGGTGTCTACGAGAAGTTTGAACCCAGTAGAAAATTTCTCTGACATAGACGTGGTGCTGAGGGACATGGTTTAGTGGTGGTTTGGGCAGTGTTAGGTTGATGGTTGGACTCGATGAACTTAAAGGTCTCTTCCAACCTAGGTGATTCTATGATTCTATATTCTGGAGGGGCAACATAGTGGGAGGCAAGGGATCCCGGAGATTTCCGGAGGATGTCAGGAATAACTTCTTTATATAGGTACTGCATGGGACAACGAGGGGTGACACACAGCTGGAGATGGCATTCACTAACAAAGAGGAACTGTCTGATGAGACATTCACTAACAAAGAGGAACTGTCTGGTGATGAGATAATCAGCGGTAGCACTGACTGTGACAATCAAGAAGTGGATTGTGAAGGTCCTGCAGTGAGTGAGGAAGGCCAGTAGCAGAATAAAGACTCTGGACTTCAATTGATCAAACTTTGGCTTATCCAGGGAGCTGGTACATTGCATATAGTTTTGCCACCCTCCCCCACACAAGTACAAGAAACACCAAACAGGAATGATTTCAAGGAGGGCCAGTAAGCTGGTCAGGACCTGAAGTGCTTGCCCTGCGAGGAGGACTGCAGGACTAAGATTTGTTCAGCCTAGAAAAAAGACAGCTTTGGGGTCATCTGACAGCAGCCTGCCAGGACTGTTGAAAAGGTCTTCAAGAAGAAAGCGCCAGGCTCTTGACAGTGGTGCATAGCTGGAGCAGAAGTTTGGATTAGAAACCTCCTGAGATCCCTTCCAGCTGGAATTATTCTAATAATCCTGTCAAAACATACAAGAACCCTCAAAGGACCTTTTCTAAAACACCGGGGATCCAATCCTCAGATGTCTGCTGCAGTCACGTCATAATAGACCGTATCTCCTTCCTATTAACCAGATTTTCAGCTTCAGTGTCCTGTCCATATCCTCTCCATTTCTCCTGCTTTTGCAAAGTCCTTTTCTTTCTTAACAGTGTTCATATCAAGCCTTTTTTCTTCATGTCTATTCCTTAGGAGTGTTTTCTGTATCTTCCTGAAACTTCCTCCCCCCCATCACCACGGGTTACCTGGCATCTTTCAGTTGTCTAGCCACACAACCTGTGCCAAATTGCATTTACAGAATATCACCTTCCTTTCTCAGCATTCCTGACCTCATCATATATTGTTCTTGTAATTCTTTATCAGCATCCTAGTTTCACCCTAGCAAGATCATATTACTGTTTACCCATAAGGCTGCATTAATTCAATTTCTTGCTATTCTGTGTCTTCACAACCAAGTTATTTTATTTTCTTATGGAAGTGTCTTTGAAATCTGCTGTTCTGAAACCTTCCAACAGTGCTATTGAAGCAAATATCCATTTTCTGTCATGTGTTTCCATTATTTATACATATATCATTTATTTGTTCCTTATGGCCTGTAAATACCTTTCCAAAAGGAAAAGAAGCTTTGGTCTGGGTAGGAAGGTCCATGCAACAGCCGCTGCATAGTGTAGCCTGTAGTACATTCCCTGCAGTGAGTGGTGCTGGTGCCTCAAGTCCTCTCAGTAAATCTGTGCCTGGATAGTGACTGTGTTTCCAAAGTGCTGTTCCAGTCAAGAGCACATAAAGAACACTGCATAGACCTGAATAACAGTTGTTGGAAACAGCTACAGAAAGAGAGTATTGAATGTTACCTAGAGTTACTTCTGACACTAGTCAGGGAACAGAAACAATATTCTGCTTCTTCATGAGGAAGTGTTTAAACATGTTTTTTGTGTAGCATTTTACTGGCTGTAGCAGTCAGCTTAAAATCAATAGTTTTTATTGAATCCTGATATATATATGTATCAGTGACTATGCGTGTATATATAGTCACTGTCAAAAGTGTTTATTGTTCTACAGGTGATAAATGTATTTCCCTCCTTTAACATCCATGCATCAGTGGTTTTCCATATCCATAAATTAACATCTTCTTTACCCCAACCCAGAGATTTTACATTTCTAACTTAAACCATTACAGTTCCTAGAATGTAAGAACTTGGAACTGTTATCTTAATGCACATTCAAAAAACTACCCGTTCGTGATAGTTAGGTACTGGCTTACCCTGTAAAACATTTTAGTGGTTTGTAAAACAAAATCTTTTGTTGTACTGTATTGTTTGCGTGATGACGCTTGAGAGATACTTGTGAAGACACTTGGGAAGATACTTTGGAACAACGTGTGATGTAGCATTGCTTCTGCTGAGACCAAAACCGCTTAAAACAGCCAAGAGAACTAACTTTAGAAAGTTACAACTTCATACATGGGCTCGTATAACGACCATGGAAATGAATGGGAAGACACTTCCTCCAACGGGGTTCAGATTATGCCTTTAGTCCTAGCAGTAAGTGTGGTGTCAGCAGCCTTTGTAATGTTTATGCCATAAACAGGTGTAGCGCAGCAAGAAGCTGATTCTCTCCAGCACAGGGAGATATGCAGGATGTTTGTGATGATCATATCCCACCCCATCTAGGTGCCATCACCTAATCTGATGAATAATGACTGGCAGGGTGCATTTTCTGACACTTTCCATCTGAATTCAAGCTTTGCTCTACATGGGGGCTTTGTTCGAGCATTCAGTGCAGAGCAAATCTGGAGGAGTGTGCTCATCTCAAATGACCAACCACAATAAACTTACACCAACAGCTACAGCAGAAAGCCTAGGAAATGTTCATAGACTCATAGAATAACATTCAAAGGGACCTCTGGAGGTCTCTGATCCCACCTGTCATTCATGGCAGGCCCAGGTACAGCAGGGTTGTGCCCACTCAAGTTTCCAATATCATAAGAATCATAGAATCATAGAATAGCTTAGGTTGGAAGGGACCTACTAGATGAGATTGCTCAAAGCCTCATCCAACACGGCCTTGAATGCTTGCAGGGATGAGGCCTCCACAGCTTCCCTGGGCAACCTGTTCCAGTGCCTCACCACCCTCAGAGTAAAAAATTTCTTCCTGAGTTCTAATCTAAATCTACTCTCTTCCAGTTATAAGCCATTACCCCTTGTCCTATCACTACATGCCCTTGTAAAAAGTCCCTCTCCAGATTTCTTGTGTGCCCCTTTCAGATACTGGAAGGCTGCTATAAGGTCTCCCTGGAGCCTTCTCTTCTCCAGGCTGAGCAACCCCAACTCTCTCAGCTTGTCCTCATAGCAGAGGTGCTGTAATCCTTTGATCATCTTTGTGGCCCTCCTCTGGACCCACTCCAACACGTCCATGTCCTTCTTATGTTGGGGGCTCCAGAGCTGGACACAGTACTCCAGGTGGGGTCTCACCAGAGCGGAGTAGAGGGGCAAAATCACCTCCCTCAACTTGCTGGCCATGCTTCTTTTGATGCAGCCCAGGATGCGGTTGGCCTTCTGGGCTGAAAGTGCACATTGCCAGCTTATGTTGAGCTTCTCATCCACCAGCACCCTCAAGTCCCTCTCCTCAGGGCTGCTCTCAATCCATTCTCTGCCCAGCCTGTATTTGTGCGTGATTGCCTTGACCCACATACAGGACCTTGCACTCGGCCTTATTGAACTTCATGAGGTTGGCACAGGTCCACTTCTCAAGCCTGTCCAGGTCCCTCTGGATGGCAACCCTTCCCTTCAGCGTGTCGACCGCTCCACAGAGCTTGGTGTCATCGGCAAACTTGCTGTGGGTCAGTCCCAACATCCATGTTGCCAACAAAGATGTTAAATAGTACCGGCCGCAGTACCGACCTCTGAGGAACACCACTTGTCACTGCACGCCACTTGGACATCGACCTGTTGACTGCAACTCTTTGAGTGCAGCCATCCAGCCAATTCCTTATCCACCGAGTGGTCCATCCATCCATCAAATCCATGCCTCTCCAATTTAGAGACCAGGATATCATGCAGGACATCTCAATGGATGGGGAGTCCACTCCCTCTCTGTGCTCCTGCTCCAAATTTGACCACCCTTGCTGTGAAAGTCTTTCTTGTAATTTGCATCTGTTGCCTCTTATCCCATCCTTGTGCATCCCTGAGAAAAGTCTCATTTTTTCTTTACATCCTCCGATTAAGAAAGTTGCAGAGAGTAGTAAAGTCTGCCTTGAGACATCTCTTCTCCAGGCTGAATAAATCCAGCTTTCTCAACCTCACCTTCTATGTCGGGAGCTCCAGCCCCCCGACGGCCCTGGTGGCCTCTATTGGATTCACTTCAGTTGTCAGTGCCTTTCCATGAGTGTAACACACATTAGGGAAAAAAGAAAATACTTCTTTCCTCTTATCTGATGTTTTCTTTCCTGCTTATGTTAAGATACATTAAGGAATATATTAAAGTATGTTAAGGAATGAATTTCAGTCTTTCTTCTGAGCAGAGCTGGTTGGGTAGGACAAATAATCCCACCAACAATTACCTGATGATCCTTGTTAGTGCAGAGCTCAGGTTATTCTATACCTTTGGAATAAAGCAAATTCATCAGAGTTCAAGCCTCCAAAAAAAAACCAACCTAAGAAAGGAAGAATTGTAATGCGTGGCTGCTCAGCTTTGCCCTTCCGCAGCTGGTGACAAACAGTGACCATTGTCTGCTCACACACCATGTGCATTCACTGCATCCCCAGTCCTTGCCCTCTTCCAACATCACCTTCCCTCCCCACTCACCCCTGTATCCTACTCATCAAGGCCTCAAACTAAGTATTCACATGTGAAGTTTGTTTTCTTTTTGGAAATTCTCTGATACCTTTCCAACTTTCAGGCTGTTTTCAAATGACTTCCTCTCTCCAATTAAAAGTGCTGTGACAGAGGCAGACTTCAGCAAGATGCTTTGCTCCCTTCATGTCTGGCCTACCTGGACCTGAAAGGTTGTAGCTGAATATTGGATATCCTCAGAAATCATCCAATTACAGTGAAAGCTGTCAATCTACCATCCCTTGTGCATTCTCACTGTCCACACAATATGATTTTTTGGGTTGTGAATCAGGTTCACAGCTACTTACAATTTTCAGCTCTTTGTTGTTTGTTAATATTGTGTTTCCTTTGCTTCCCTGCAAAGCAGTGGGAGCCACAAGTAGCCTGGAACAAATGGCTGGGCAACTGTGAAGAAAATCTGAGATGGAGATTGATTCCCAAATCTGGCAGGCGGTAAAGAGGGAGGGGAAAAGAGGAGATAAAAGGAACTGTGTCACTTGAATCCCTTGTCCAAATGATTTCAAGTAGACTAGTATTGCTCCCCACTAATGAAATAGCATGTAGTTTCAAGGCAATGAGAAGCCTGTGAATTTTAGAGCATTTTAAAAGATTGGCCTTAAATGGAAAGGGTTTTTACTTTAACTACCGCAGAGCTTTTGATCACCAGGGGAGGTTTAGATTAGATATTAGGAAAAATTTCTTCACAGAAAGGGTTACCAAGCATTGGAACAGGCTGCCCAGGGAAGTGGTAGAATTGACATCCCTGGAGGTATTTAAAAGACAGGTAGACGTGGTGCTGAGGGACATGGTTTAGTGGTGGTTTTGGCAATGTTAGGTCGATGGTTGGACTCAATGATCTTAAAGGTCCCTTCCAACCTAGGTGATTCTATGATTCTATGATTTCTAGTTTAGTCAAAAACCCTGACAACTTGCTGATGCTTTCAACAGGACTGATAAATCTTTAGTCATAAATGGTAAAATAGCCATTTGTTTTGGTTTTTTTTTTTTTCTTTTCAACAAATGCTTATCAGGAGAGCCCAGCTGATAGCACCACTAAGAAAAAAACACATTACCTTCAATTTTCATTACCTTTCGTGCAACACCTCAGCACAGTCCCAGCCAAGTCCTCAGTTGTGGCCATATCCAGAGCTTAAATAGCATTATCTTCATGCTAGCTACCTTGTCTAACCTAACATGTATGTGCAACATTTATGTGCAATAAGGCTGCCTTTTTTTTCAGCATTCTTTTGAAATTGGAGCATTTTGCAGCCATGAAATAAGTGTGATACAACTGCGAGGAAGGTGAACTACAGTTCAGGAAACTCAGGTAGGGAAGGAAGCAAAGGTTTCTGAAAGTTATATTCACTGACCTTCATTGTTTTCAGGCTGGAGTAACCTCACATTTAGTGACATGCTCTGTCTGTCTTCTTGAAGTGGTTTCTGTCCCTGGTCCCCTTAGACACCTGATATTCCCTCTCTCTCCTGCAGATATGCCCTTGGACATGGTCTTGTGATTACCCTCAACTTTTTAGAATGAGCTGCAATATATTAATTTAAATGGTTAATGAATTAATTGACTAATCATTGACCATTATGAACTTGAGGTTATTAAGCTGTACCCCGTTCTTGGGTGTCATAAGAGTGGTTCAGCAGATCGATCTCCCCAGTGAAAAATGCAATGGCCACAGGTCCATTCCTCCTGAGGAAGGCAGTGAAAAACTTGAATGTGTAAATCAGGCAGATTAAATATATTATATTTTCTGTTCATTGAGTATCTGCTACACTCCAAGGAGAAGAGAGCTTGGGTTAGGTATCTGCTACAGGATCCCAAAGAGAGGAAGGGCTATTGGCTACATGTGTGAATTTCCCCATGGAAAAGTTTTAATTAAATGATAGCCTGCCTCTTATCTGCCTTCAGATGAGAGAGCAGCACAGTGGAAAATCCTGCATACAACAGATTCTCAGTCCTGACATTGCTTTATTAAGTCAGACCACTAATGACGGATGCTTAGCCAATGAGTCAAAGCAGTTGCCTGCACAAGGTATTGGATGAACTCAAGTTACAAATAAGTATGTAAAAAATAGGGCTTTTTCTCAATTGTTGGCAGGGGGGGGAAGAGCTAAATTTGCAGGGTAGCTCATTTATAATGAACAATTTGATTAGCTCCACATCTGGGTTTCCTGGCTTTTTTTCAGAGTAAGACAGCTGGCTTGTCTTGAAAGGGTGTTTTAATGCAGAGTTCTGTATTAATATTATGTTTCTTCTAGGTGTTGTACATTAATACTTCAAACATGCATTGCTGGCAGGCAGTATGAGCATGGCCTAGTTTTTTAATGCAAAAGATCACATTTCCAAATATTTTTTTAAAAGCCCGCATTACCACAGTTTCTGTTGGGCAAAGAGAAAGGAGGGGGGAATTAAATAAATAAAAACACCTGGCAACCTCCATTGTTGGTGTAGAACATATACTGTTTGTACATCAATGTCCTTGGCAAGTCATGCAAAAAGTTAAACTGAGAGGTTTTGAATTTTTTTTTTCCGGAATTTAATCAGTAAAATTGCAAAAAAGATCAGCATTTCTTAATAAAAATTTCAACAGTAAAGGCTCCTGACAAAAATCCAGAACAAGCAAGACTCTAAATGCCTACAGACTGGAGGAAACAGAATGGAGAGTAAATAAACTGGTCTTCACTCCTTGCATCATTTAAAGAGATTTGAAGTGGCTACTTTAAAAATAATACAAAGTTGTGGAATAGAAACATGCATATCCTTTTATTTGCCAAATATGGTCTGAAAAACCAATGGTGTGCTTGGAGCAAGAGACTCTGAGGGTTGCTTTCATAAGAGCAAAGCAGCCACTGGGAAAATGTAGGGAATGAGCCACCACTAGAGAAGTAAATCACAAATAACCTACAAAAGGAAAATCAGACAAAGATAATGACAGTCAGAAGAATTTGCAAAGTTGTGATGAGATGGTAGACTCAGAATCTGGGAAGGTGTAGGACATTTTGCCCAGCAACTCATCAGGTGTACCTCTCCTCAGCACTTCTGGCTAAAAATAGCAAGGTATTGTTGTGTTTTGAGGAAGAGTATGCAAGCAAGACAGTTTTTGAGGGGCAATGACTTCAGCAGTGATGTTTCAGCTCAGTGGCAAACAGCAGGGGCAAAATATTTATTCAGGCAGTCTCAAGCAGTTCAAATGCATTGCATGCATGAATAAACCACCGTTTGGCTCAATGCCGTGAATTTCACTGTGTCGGAGGTTTGAGTTGAATAACTCCTCCAAAATAGGCTGCTGGATTTAGGCAGTGTTTCCTTGTCTATAAAGTACTTAGTTGAAAGAGAACTGAAATGGTAGGGCAAAATATGCCAGAGACGGACTGAACTCACAAGTCTTGATCAGGTATGCAAATTTAAGGATGTTCAAAACTGGACAATTGACTTCTATAGAAATAGAAAGTGCTGTTTCTAACACATCTATCTGCAGTCCCTCACAAACAGAGAATCTGCAACGTGGATGTGAACACCAACAATTCAGTTACAGCATCACTCAAGAAAACAGCTATCACTCACTGGTGTCATTTTTCTTAATCTGAGTTTGGAATATAGTACTGTAATCTATTTGCCTGTTGACACCTACTCATGAGCCACCAGAGCTTTGTATGAATTCCTGCTCTACAGCACCAGAAATTTTGCCATTGGCTTCCCTGGGTGAGAATTTCATCCTGTAAAACCAAAAATCATGAACAGCAACTATTGCTAACTAGGAGTGTTCCATGCCTTGGTTTCTTGCAGCCATTGCTAACTAGGAGTGTTTTATGTCTTGGTTTCTTCATCTTCTTTTGGTGGTGACTTTATTTCTAACTTTTAAAAGTTCCCGCTTCTTACAGGGAAAAGAGAACATCTGGCTTTATTTTGGCTAATTTTCCCATTGTGGATCCACAATACAACTTCTGTCCTCTCAGACTATTGAAAAATCCAAGCTATCATTTTTTTCTGCCAGCTATGGAAGATCCTGTTCTTTTCAGCTTCAATTACACATTATTTTATAGCATGTTGCCTGAAAGAATGGTGGTACCAGCCATCTGTGGAGGAAAAAACAGAGCACTACTTCTGTGGGAGACTTGTCACTAAGGTCACCATTGCAATGCCATTTTACCCGTAATGCATTTTGCCAGGTCTCTTCGTCTGTGCATGGGTGTGAACTGAGGAGTGCAAACATCGAGGGTTTATTCTGGCTCCATTAATGACAGAGGTCAACTAAATACTGTTGTTGATACTCAAGTGTTTCTTTGACTTGAGTCAATGACATTTATCCTTACACCAATAAGCTGTGCCTTGAGAATTTTGGTACTCAAGCCTTGGAATGAATTTTCCAGTCCTGTTTACTTTTCAAAATGCCATTACACAAAATCTGAATACTATAGTACATTTATTTTCTATATCCTGTGAACTGAGAAAAGTTCTGTGGAGAAAATGCCTTCCATTTAGACAAGGCTTTAGTTATAAAGCTTATGATGATGGATCCTGTGGTTTCTGAGATGATGTTATTTGCCAGTGGAATCCTCTCCATTACTTTGAGTACACAAAAATAATTGCCTTGATTTTGGCTCTGTGCTAATGAGACCCATGCTGACAGGATAGCCAGACTATTAGTTTCTAGCAAATCCCAGAAATAGCTGGCAACGTTCCCTAAAATAGTGACCATAGGGTTAAATATCTTTAAAACCTCAAGTTCGAATTTAACAGCAGTTTACAACCTTCTTTGCTCACAGACTTTTTTTCCTTTTGCACTTTTACATAAATCCCACAGAACTTCCTGCAACCCCTGACCTACAGCCTTGATGTACAAATTCTATTCTATTGGTTCTTGCCATTAAAAAAATGTCCAGAGTTTGAGTGAGTAACTTTTGAAAGCAATGTCTTTTGCTATGGGCAACTGGAGGCAAAATTTTTGGAGGAAGCTAGGCTGCCTTGATAGCTTCTTATATCCACTGAGCCAGTTTCTGATTTTCATGGGTCTTAACTTTTAGCATAGAAATACAGTAGAGTGTCCTGTCTTTTCAAAGGACAAAAGAGTGAAGGGAAAAACTTCCACAGAATAAGCAGGACCATTGCAAGCTCTGCCCCGTAGCAACAATGCTGTGTAGAATCTATCTTACACTTCATTTTTGTTGAAGGACTTCCATTAAAACCATAAGGTGTTAGCTTTGCTAGAAGTCTTGCAATAACTAAATAAAATAAACAAAAGTGAGGATGCTGAAGCATGTTTTCAATGTATTATTTGGTTTCTAAACCATATCCAAAGAGACGAAATGCCAGAACAATAAAACATTCCCCCTTGTTTGCAGAACAATTGGCCTCTCATGGCACTATATTGGATGCAGTCAAAGCCTACCCTCAACATGGAGCAGGGATCTGTGGAGAAGAAAATACCCAAAATAGAAACATGTCTGAACAGAGGAACACTACTAAGGCAGGGAAAGCTGGTAAGGAGGAGAAACCAAAACATTGGTCTTGATTCTACTACTCCTCAAGTCACCGGGAAGACTTGTGAACTCCCACTCCACAGAAGTGAATTTCTATGTACAAAAACATTCCTCAAGGCAGAGAAAGTATGAAAGTCCGCTAAATGCAGTGAAAAGAAAGTAAGTGGAAAGAAAACCTCCCTGCGTCGTACTATTCTTTTTTCCATTCTTCAGTTTCATCTGGCTGACATTTAATATTGTTTATTATTAACAGAGCCCCTTTGCTGTAGCTCTCCCAGTTTTAAGTCATGAGAGGGCATAATGCAGAGCATACACATTTGTGATTAGACCATAACTGTAGAATTTCAATTAAAAATATAACATCTGATCAGCATCAGCAACAGAAATGCACTGCTACCCCACAAAAAACCCTGCAAGACTTTGGCTGCAAGACACTGTCCCAGCCACAGCCAAACGTTAGAGACCACAACAGCTCCAGCGTGTCCCTGTCTGCAGCATCAGCTGGAACTCAGGAGAGACTGATTTAAACAAATAAGTCTCTTAACTAGTGCCAAGCAAAGACTGCCCTGCACACATTTAACTCCAAGACCATAGTGAATAGCATCTGCTGAAACTTAGCAATAAGCACTGTAAGAATGAAAGAGCTGCCACACTGAGTCAGACCACAGGTCCAGCCAGGTAGGTACCCCAGCTCCAACGCTGACCATTAGCAGTTGTCTGGAATAGAGGATAAACCATTATACATGCTGCAGTTTAAACCACTTAGCTTCCAGTGGCTGCCTTTATGTTTCAGTGCACTGAGCACTGAGGCGACTGATGCACAGATACCCTTTACTGCATTTTATAGGTGTAACCCCGGGGAGAGATTCCCAAGCGTTTTGCAGTTGGTTTTTTTCCACCAAGAATCAGAAACATGGAGGGGAAGAACAACAAGGCTAAATGACTCAAAACATGTGTGGGAAGTTTACTGTTAGAAGCACGACTGGAACTCAGGAAACGGCTAATCCTTCCACTCATCCTTGCGAAGCTGTAGAAAACTGTGGAGCACTGACAGCAGCAGGATTCTAGACAAATTGTATAGGGTGCAAGGAAAATTTCTCTAACATCCTTACTCGTGATTTTTTTTTTTCCTCTGTAGATTTTTAATGTATTCTGGAAGAACAGGATATTCTCCTGTATATTATAGTACTTTTTTGTTTATTTGTTTGATCTATAGATCTGAAAAAAATACTGAGTATATTTTCACAATTGATGCTGATGATCCCCAAAGGTTTCATGTAATTAAAGACTGTATGATCTGAGCTTTGTTTCTAGAGACCATCCAATGTCTAAGCCAATGGGACAGGACTGCGCATGAAGGACCTCACAAGAGCTGGTCACTTCTAGACACAACATTTTTAATGGCATATCGTCAGCATGTGTTGTTCTGTCAAAGTAAAACTTTTTCTTAAAGTTACTGATTTACAATGAAGTTTACGTCTAGAAGAAGGTTTCTAAACACTAGTCAGCTGTATGCAGAAAAAATTCCAGATTTGATTTTTTAAATAATATTTTCAATCCTAAGCCGGTTGTATCCACATAATTCCACTCCACAGAACAACTGAGAGGCTTAGGTTTCCTTCCAGTCTAGAACAGCAAGTTTTTAACCCTGAAAGCTGGTGCAAAACAGAATTGTCACTCTCTGTAGCAGGATTGGCCTTGCATGGTTACTCCTTGACCTGCTGTCAAACGCAAAATCAAACACCTGTGGCAGATACATAAGGCTATGTGTGTGCCACTGTTGATCCATCTGCAATATATTACATCCTAATTTATTACTATGGGTGGTTTTCAAAGGGGATTCATTAGACAGACAGAGTCCACTGCACAGTTAAGAAACTGTGTTTTTCTTCCCACCGTTCTAATTTTCTCTTCTTCTCAGGTTTCTGTTTCCTTTCATGCTATGGCAGGGATATTAAGTGCTGGTGAGACAATATTTGGTCCAAACCCAGTTGGTCTGTTCTGGGCAATTAATGTGGGTGGTGAGCAATACCTGACCCAAGTTTTCTGGGTTGGATAAACCATGAGAAGTGGTTAATTATCTTCTACAGCCTGTATCTGTTCAATGAGGGATGGAATTTCTCATTTATACAGAATAAATCTGTGAGTTCTGGCACTGTCCTAAAAGAAACAAAGAAATAACTGTCTCTTAAAGGAACAAGATTTTTTCACATAGCTTTCTGTGGGTTAGACCATGAATTTGTATAGGAGGCCGTACTGGTACTCTGGTAACTGTTGCTATTACAGATTACTGCATCCTAGGGATACACTTGGGGAAAGATCTACCTTGCTAAGGTTCAGCTCCTGATCCAGGTTTTCCCTTGGTATTGCTTTCATCTCCTTTCTAGACAACAGGTAAAAAAATCAGCTACAGTTTTTAGCTTTGTGGTTTTATTGTCACATGCAATATATAAAGCTTCATAAAGAAAGTATGGAGAATTATATTTGCTTCTACTAAATCTCTCCCTCTGCTCAAAGTAAAGCCATCTCACCTGGTCTGCCCTGTCTGCAGAAATAAAACAATAGACATGTGTTTTTACCTAGGCTGGTTTTGCTGAAAATTTCCTTTCTGAACCATATCTGAGTTGACTCACACGCTCAGTATTCAGTGTTGTAGTATAATATGTGGAGCACTTCTGCTTTTCACTAGAGAAAACCCCAAACGCTGCCCCTTCATACCACCGATTAGCAGTTTATGGAGAAATCCAACAGCTAAATCATGAAGTTGAGAATACTTAGAGCCGGTTGTGACATAGTCTTTGAAATACTCTCCTTTCTCTTTCCTTCTGCCACCCTGGGCACTGCTACACCAAAGAAAAATTTCTGTCATTTAAAATACAATCAAAAAGCTCATGCTGCTTAGCCCCAAGTTGTCACTTGAGGTTTTGATGACGAACGTTTTTTGACATCTGGTAACAAGTTGCAGCTCCTGTCTGAAGAAGTCTCTCTGAGGTTAGAGGCTAATGATATCAAAAACGAGGCTGTCTGGTTTATTGTAAGACTGTTTGGTTTAGATCAAGCTCTTTGATATAAGTGAAACTGCCTCATCTGGGAAAGGAAATGACTTAAAAGTGATGTAGCAGTTCTTAAAGGGAGTCAGACAGTGGGAGACACATACAGCTCGGCTGTCTTGCATGCTGCATTTAATTAGTTTTGCTATTAACTCATCAGACGGTGAAAGGAGAAACAGCATTTCGTAACAGCTTTTACTAAGCAGTTTGCTAAAAATGAGGAAATAAAGTGGGTGTGCAATAAGCAATGATGCAAACAGAGGAATTTTCACTTTATCGTATCAGTCATCACTTTCTCTGACAGCAGAGGTTCCCTGACTCAGTCATGCGTTATGGAAACCGGGACAGACACAAATGAGCTGTGAGCCCCCACCCTGTCCATGACACGGTGAACGTCTCCCTCCTGCCTGCGCCTGGGAGGAGGTTTATTTCCATAGAAAGCTGCCCAGCATCTAGGGGATGACTGATTCCCCCAGACACAAAAGTTTTCGGGTTAAGAAAAACACTCCCTAAGTGGTTCCCCTTTACACTCCTCCTGCAGCCAGATGTGTGCCCTCATGTAATTGCAGGGTGATGTCCCCACCAGGGAGTCCTGCTGATGGACCTTCAGGTAACCAGTGCAATCTGCTGGCCAATGTGTGGTTCACCGGCAGCCTCCATTGATCAAGTGTGCCGGGGAGCCCAAGGAAGGCAGTGCTGCAGGGTGTCTCCAGGACCCACTGGAAGGCAATATCTCTCTCTGTTTCTGCTGAGCCCAAGGGCATCCTGCTGCCCCACGTGGCCTCGCCTGCTTGGCCCTATCCCATGGCCCAGCTCAACGTTGCCTCCAGCACTAATGACTAAATTGCTTGAGGAGTCTTGAACCATAGGGGATGTACCTGAGGCTTGGATATAGTGTAAGGAAGGTCTCTTGTCTTGACCTTCAAAATTTATGGCATGTCTTGATAATCCTTTAACATAAAGATGGAAGTAGTGTAAAGTTTCCACACAAATACCTTTTCTGGGATAACTTTTACTTTAGAAGATGACATTTGGAGCCTGGCTTGGCTCAATGGCCTGAATATGGGCATCAGGTACCATTTTAGTCTCCTCATGGTTTCTTTCCCAGCCAGCTGCTGGCCTATGAGGGTGCAAGTTTCCAATAGGTCCTGTCTCATCTGCCTTGCGCAGATATCTGCCTTGATATCCAAAGCACCTTGGATGGCACTGTATGTATGTTTAGGCAACTGAATTCCCCCATTCTGGATTCAAATCTGTTTAAGCAAACATCTGTTTGGAAGTAAAAATATTCTGGAATAATTATTCCACTTCCTTGGAGGCCCAAGGTACTACAGATGTGCAGGTGCAATAAACTACTGATGATTACATACAGTTCAGGAGAGAAAGAAGTGAAAAGTGAAACTGGAGATTGCATCATGAAATGGATATTTTTTCTGCTTCAATTCCAGCCATAGCTTAGTTCAGCAACCGCCCTGTCCTCCTAGCAATCATATCGCAGTATGAACTGTAGAATTACTGATATTTTTGTACCATTAGAGTGCCAAACCCCCTAACAGCCGGGAAAGTCCCATTGTACTAGGTGTTGGAAGATTATACAGCAGTGGATAGCCTCTACCTCAGCTCCTTTACAATCTGCAGTGGGACAGAGATGAACCAAGGGAGGAAGGCTTACAGTCAGAAATATTTAGGTACCTCACTCCAACTGAAATGAGTAGGGAACTAGTTGTTTCAGTGCTTTAGTGACTTGGATCTCCTGGTTTGTATTATGGATCTCCTCCTCAGCCATGAGTTGTAGATGTATGGCAGGCATTTGAATTTTAACTGCATTAAACCAGTCTGGACCAACTGCACGATGTCATTGAGTTTTGCTTGGAACCAGAGTCGATGATGTTGATATTGATCCATCATAGCTTACAGGGACTTCTGGACAGTAAGGATGTTAGTGCCAACCTGTCCATGTCAGAAGTCAATGCAATGTAGAAAAGTGGTAAACACTAGTAGGATGTGAACAGCCAATAAAAAAATGTGGGAAACTTAAGTGCTAAGAGACATCCTACTGTAATTAGGAATAAATAATACCTTTTTTCTCAAGAGAGATGTTTTCTGTAAGTAGCTGGGGGAACTCTCTGGTGGTGTGCTCCAGGCATCTCCTGCTCCAGCTGCTCTCTCTTCTTTCTGCTAGATGCATGTCATGGAGGATAGATACCATGTTACACACTTTACATTATCGACATAAGCCAAGAGCAATATATGAATTGCTTTAACCCTGAACTACTGGCCAGAAAGGGATCCACAGCCATGGGGCTGGCATAGTCAACTTAATTAATACCGCTTTTCACCTGCCCGGTTGCTCATTTGTCCCTCCCTCTCCTCAGCACAGGCGGGAGACCACCATGTGCCACAGGACAAATGGGACATCTGTCATAAGGCATCTGAAGCTTATCCCCATATTTTCTGGATATGTTAATAAGAAGTCAAACATTACAGATCACAGGTCATTCTTTGCACGCTCCTGGGCAGCTTTCTCATCCTTGCTGCACACTGAACCTGCCACTCACCAGCAGCTTCCACTCCCTACCAGCGGCACGTGTGGGTAGTTCCGTGTGTCCAGCTGCTGTAGCAGGCTGTGGGTCTTCGCTGTGAGCATAGCTACCCGCAGGCAGAAAATTAATTGTGTTCTCTGTGACTTCTGTGTGCTCTGAGGAGCAACTGTATGTCACACAGGCCCTTCTGGCAGAAAAGCCTGCACCAAGTATTCTCTGAATGCTGCAAAGAAACCGTGAACTTCTGATGCTGGAAATCCCATGCTCCTTTGGCTTGAATGCTCAGCAGCTATTCAGAGTTTTTCTGTTGGGAGGAGGAGCTGATAGAGTCATGCAGAGTCTTTGTGCGGTGCTATTAATTTACCAGACGTGTGTGCCCAGTCTCCCTGCCCCCCCCCCAAAAAAAAAAAAAAAAAAAAGCAAGCAAGCAGGAGGTGGTTTCCTTGCTGAGAAATCCAAATGTGCCAGAAGCTTGTTGCTAGATTTTTTCCAAATTCAATATTTTACATCTCTAGCTTTTTCCTGGCCTTCTTTCTCACACCTCTCTGCTCCCAGAGTTGCAGTTGGTCCAACAGAAATCCTTTCATCCCATGCAGCTTAGCTGCTCTCAGCCACTGCCGTAACGATCCGTGCCTTTGGCAGGGACTTCAGTTG
Organism: Burhinus oedicnemus; assembly: GCA_008921705.1. Lineage (NCBI taxonomy): Eukaryota > Metazoa > Chordata > Aves > Charadriiformes > Burhinidae > Burhinus > Burhinus oedicnemus. The sequence goes on along the minus strand of VFFE01008952.1, from coordinate 688,903 downwards.
TCTCGGTTATCTCTGCCCCGAGGAACGTTTTGTGTTCCTTCCATTTAATCTCAGTAAGAACTTTTTCCAAAAGATACGTTTTTGTCACTACAAGAGTGATTGCAGAGTAGTCTTATGGAATATGTTAGAAAGGAACCAAATTAGATCATTAACAACTGTCTCTTTAGGCTCTGTAATCTATGAATACGTACTTCAGGCTGATAGTCTGATGGCAGTTTTAAAATCTTCCAGGCAATGACGGAAATCAAGGAAGTAAATTCAGTTTCCAGGAGACTGGGATCAGGCTTCTTTTTTCTTTTTTAACTAGAAAAGTTCTCCTTCTGCACTATGAACCCAGGTCAGTGTGGGCTTCATTGTAAGTATTCAGTGTCATCACTGGCCACAGAGGCTGTGCTAGAATAGAATGCTTAAGGATACAACTGGGTGCATGACCTTCACATATCTTACTCCATTTTTTCTCCCTCAAGGCTCCTGACCCTTCAGTATGCCTTGCACCCGTGTGCCTGGTGTTGCAGTATATGCACACAATCAGAGAAAAATTCAGATGGAAAGAGACTTTTGGAGATCCAGCCCCCAACTCACCAGCCCCTACTAAGAGCATGGCCAACTGAGTCAGCTTCCTCAGGGCCCCGTTCAGCTCAGTTTTTAATGTCTCCAAGGAAAGATACAGTGTCTTACAGGAAAGCTATGGCTGAGCCATCCTCTGGATCCCTTTCTTGCCAATAAGCGGTCCTCTTTCCAGGCAACTGAACCATTTTATTGCATTTCTCCAAAACTGTTCCGGTTCCTTATTATGGTGCTCACCCCATGACCTGTGTACTGGGCGAGACTGTATCAGCAACCTATGGAGAGTTCATATCTCCCTTGGGTGAGCAACGCTTGATGTAGTCCTTAAAGCTCAGACCTCTCCCATTGTCCTCGCATGCATATGGTAAAGGGTGGTTGAGTCTATCTCTTCTGCCTCTATAAACGCATAAGTCTGAATCTGAAACCTCCCTGTTTCCCTGGAACATCCCCATCTAGGGAAATCAAACCAGACGCCAACTGTTCTGCTGAATCCTCATGCATTAACATGGAGGACTTCATCTTCTTGCTGATGGACAGGCAGGAGACAGTCATGATCATGTCCTGCCCTGGGCAGCCTGCGCTCGGACGTCCCCTGGGCAGCTCGACAGCAGCCGCGGCTGCCTGGCAGAGCCGGTGAGACGCTTGGAAACCAGGCACATGTTATTAACATGAGCTGCAGAACCCCACCAATAACTCTGAATTTGAGCCACACCACTATAAATGCAGAATATACAGTAGTAACGATCCAGATGGAGCGAAAAACCTGAGGCCTCGTTGGGAGGCAATGTCCCCAAGGCAGTTAAGATGAACCACCTGGGCTAGCTGTACTGTGGGAAAGAGCCACTTTTTTGGAGGTTTAGTCACGGGTGCTGGCAGGACGTGCAGCAGCAACTCAGCAGCCTTATTCCTCTCTAGAGCAGCCAGTAAGTTGTGCTCCCACCGCTCTCTCCAGGCTGAGGGTGCTTCCCCATGTGGGTGGCTTTTTTGGGCTCCACTGTGCAGGATCAGGGAAAGAAGCATGGTCTGTGCTGCCAAAACATGGGAACCAGAGGAATGGATGTGATTCACAAGTCTCAGGTGGAAGGTATGGTCAGGTAGGGACAATTCTTCCATCCCAGGAAAATTTGTGAGGTTTTGGACATTTTTTCCAATCCAGTGTCATAATGCAAAAGAAATTCTGACTACTTTTTTTTCGCAAAGGGACAAGCAAAAAGAAGTTTGGGACAATCCTCATGCTTTGTTTAAATGCGCTTGACAGATATTGTTTTGAATTTTATCTTAATGTTATTTCTGTAATTAGCTTGCATTATAAATGTTACAAAAATCACTTGAAGCTGGAAACCAGGCTTAAACTTTGATCTTGGAAATCAAAATCAGATTATTTCTTTTTTACAAATAAAAAGATAAATCAAGTCGATAAATCAAGTCATTAAATCAACTTAATGACTCCCTCCCCAAAATTTTTTGAATCCACAATTTTCCATTCTTAGTGGAAAAATGTTTCACATAAAATGTTTCCAAACAGATTAGGTACTCCTGTATTTAGCATTAGTACCCATAAGACCTCCCCCACGATGCAGAAATTATTGTTCCTATCTTCCCGCAGATGATAAAACACCTATGGAGGTCCTTTGGAAAAGTGGAATGAACTATCTACCATTTGTGAGCTGGAAAATAAAACTGATAATAAATAACAGAAAATTACCTATTAGAAAACCCAAATGCTGTAAAAAGACCTGTGCTCCTTCAGGAAAAAAAATGGTTTCCTGTTTCAAAATTAGAGGAAGTCAAATAAAAGGCAAGCAAAATATAAACATTTACAACACTTTCTGCCCGTCTAAATGTATATATTTTAAAATCAAAAGCTAGTCAAGGTGTTTTTGAGATACTACACACAAAAAACCCCCAACAGTCCAAGTTTTTGTGAAAGCAGAAAACCTTGTTGTTTTCAGCATCATGTCTGGCTAATGCCTTACCTAATAAATCTCGTCTCAAATTTAATTAAATATACAATTTATTTAACAGAGAACTGCATATGTATACATTCAGGAGGTTTAACACCACTTCTGGCCGGCTTGTGTGCCCAGGGGACTCCAGCTCCAGCACGCGGTGGAAAACTCATCCCTGCTTTAGCTTCTGCTACTGCATAAAATAGAGGACGAATTTCAGATGCTGGGGCAGAGCTGGCAAAAACCTGAATACTCCCAACCAGGGCAAAACATTTGAAAGGATTCAGCTACCTGCTGCTCTTACTGGGAGGAGCTGGCCATAATTACAAAGACAAACAAACAACAAAACATGCTGTATAGGTCCAGATTCCCAGAAATTTATTGAGCTTCCTACGTGAAAGTTAAATGTACTGACAGGCAGCTGCAAATGAGTGAGCAAAGCTACCGTATGGGAGTGCTTGCTCCTGGTTGTGTCGGAGGACCACAGTGTTGGCCGCCAGCCTGTTTATTCACGTCTCGTGACCACCCGGCGAAGTGTGAGCTTGCAGCGAGTCTCTCTGTCTCGGCTGATGAACCACCTGAAGAGAGCCCAGGTATTTCAGTCACTTGTGATCATGTCTCCATTCACGGGGAACTTGTTTTGGAAAACTCAGCCACGATCCTAAAAGTTGAGGTATGCTGAAAATCCTGGCCACAGGGAGGAAGAAAACCTACGTTTCTATTCACTGCTTGTTTTGAAAGGACTTGCTCCAAAACGCAGAGAAATCCAAAAAGTGATTCTCATTGACTTAGCAGGCTTTGAGTGAAACCCGAAGTGCTTAATATTAGACTCCTCAGGAGCATAAGCCAGTGAAGTCGGTGAGGAGTTCTCGGGCAATAGGCTCTTTTTTCCGCAGCTATCCCATGCCCAAACCTCTGCTTCCTTCCTCTCCTCTGCTGCAGCCTGCATGGCTGTGGATGGTGATGCAGGCGAGGATCGGACCATCCCTTTTGGATCCTTGCAGATCTCTTTGTTCCTTTCCTGCTCCGCTTTCCCCTCTGAGAGATTCCCACGCTGAGGTCTAAACACTTTTCTGGGGACCCTTCCTCACAGACATGATGCTGGTTTTTGGCAGGGCCTTTCTGTGATATTCTTCCCCAGACCCATCACGTCCCCATAGCAACTCCGGGTAACAACTGAGATGTATTACACTCTCCTTCCATTCTTCTGGCTCTTGATTATAAATGTAGCTGCCAGCAGGTAAATTTATAATGAATAAAAGGCAGGCCTTCACACAGCTGGTAGCTGGCCCACATAGTTTGCTACCACAGGAGGCCACGGAGTTGGAGAAAGAAAGTCTTAAATGGGTTGAAACTGGAGTCACTTGTGGGAACCTCATCCCACTTTTCACGTGGGTTTGATGGGCAGAGGAAGCGGTCCAAGGACTGCAGTGCTCACTCTGTAGAGCACTCAGCTGTGATGTTGTTACAGTTTCCTAACATGAATTTTGTTCAAAATGATTCTTAGCTTCAAAGAGTGGATTTATGCAAACTGTCCCCATCAGGTGGCAGGGGTTATCTGCCTTATGTGTTTGAATGGGGCACAATTGTGAATGCAAACAGCTGGTGGCAGCGCCCGTAATAATGTTCATTATTTCTGTTTAAGAAGTGCCTGGGAATCCAAACAGACCGTATTCTCCCTTGGCTTGGTGATCTCCAAGTGCTGGTCCATGACTTTACGATGCTCCAGGCAAAGTGCCTTCTGGACTTTCAAAGTTCCCGCTCTGGGGAAAGGGAGACTAGCTGATGGCAATGAAAATATTCATTTGTTCCCTCCTGTCATTTTAAAGCTTCATGAAGATGTTTTTTCTTCCTATTAATTGAAGTCACTCAGCACAAGGATATGATCATTTGAGCAGCGTGGTTTATTACCAGCAGAAAAAACACATGGGCATGAAACATTTAGCCTGAAACAGATGTCTGTTCGGGGGAATCCCTCCCTTTCGGCTCCTCCGTGTAGCAGTGGTATCTTCTTGTTGTCTGAGCAAAACCATGGGAAGGAGGTCTGATCGTTTTTACATGAATTTTCCCAAGAAAACTCTTTTTCTTCACAGGCACCTATCTATGCCTGACACTATTAATAATTTTCAAAATTTCAGAAAGCTCTTAAAATCAACCAGAAGTACAAAGAAACTTTCCCTGGGAATGTTTTACTGCTTTCTCAGAAGTGGCTGACCTTGCACTTACTGCAAGTGATAATTTGGTATAAGGTTTCTTTTCTCAGCTTGAAATACAATAGGATCTCCTCCCACTTCCACAGAAATACATGTACCAGCACTTAACAGACCAGCGGTCCTCAAAGACCTGGATTCCCTCACCCACCACACGCGCTCTGCCTCCTTCCCCCAGTCTCCACCCTGTTCTGTTCCATGAGACGCCCACATCTGGTCAGATAGTCTCGCTATGAGAAATGACAGTGCCATACATAGGAATATTGTCATATTTACTGTCACTTACAACTATGACTTTATATATCCATTTCTGGGCGGCTTATCTTTTTTCCTCTGCCTCTCTCTTGCTGTATGGTTCTACTGTATCAGATAACACTTGAAAAGAACCAGAACTCCCCACCCATTTTTTAATATAAAACAAATTTTCTCCAGAAATTTTGCTTGACAAACAGTCTCAGATTTTTCCTGTCACGGCCTGTCATGACATACCCATTGTTTTCACCGACAGCTGTTCCCTTCCTGGCGCTACAGACCAGTTCTAGTCAGTGTTTACTACCAGTTGTAACAGGGAGCTGCAAACACAACTACTAACACCTTCCACAGGAGCAAACAACTCTGGCTCCAAGGAGGACGGATTGCTGGAAGCCAGATCGGCTTTCAGGGCCTGCCTCGGTTAGTCTCAGGCTCACGAGGGGTTTTCCTGCGGGCAGTAAGCCTGTGGGTTGGGAATTAGGCTGAGTGCCTGTGCAGCTCAGCGTCCCCCTCTCATCTCTGCGTCGCAGTGACTTTGCGAGCACAGCGTGACAGGGACTTTCTCTTCAGCCTCTCCATGCTCACGAGGTCAGGCCCAAATTCACTGCACCTACTGGAGGGAGTCAGGTCCTGTCCTTTGAATTATGACCTTCACCATCCTCCTTCAGTCTCCCGGTGAGGCGGCTGGACTGGGAAATTAAGAACTCAGGCAGGCTGATTTTGACTCTAACAATGCTTGTATTTCACTGGCCACGTAAGGACCCTGAGATGGCTGGACTTACATTCAGTTTGGTATTTGCAATGAAGAGGACAAATGGAGGTCTCAGGCACTATAAAATTTCCCTACCTGTCAAGATTGCTATGAAGTTAAATATATTAGAGGATTCAAAACATTCAGCTGTTGATTTGTTAGGGGCCTTACAAGTCAATATAGATACGATCTGTATGTACCATAACCGAGGAAAGCTAATCAATATATAGATAAAGTATACTATTTTATTACTTGTCAAAATTACCATGGCCAGTCCTCCCCTTTAGTACATGTCACCATATCTAGTTTTTAAAAGCAGTTACTTTTTGATAGCCAAAAAAGAGGTAATGAAATTCCGCAGAGATACATCTGTTCAGTAGAAGATTCTATCACATTAATGACCCACATTTTCTAAAGTTAGTAATAGTTTTGTGGAGTTGAATATCCCACTAGAGACATTTCTATAAAGGTTATCTCATCTGAAAATGGGGTGTGTCACATTTGGAGATGTTGTTTCCTCATGCAAATTTAGGTTAGATTTCTCCTTTGAGACAGAGCTGGAGTTGGAGGGAGATTATTTATCTAGACTACAAACCTCCAGAGCATTTCCATCTTTTCAGGTCCAGGATATATTACTGCAAAGCATGAAAAGACCAGGACACACATATTTATTCTCACTTCTTATTTTCTGCTTTATATAGTGGTTGCTTTACCACATCTAAGTCTTGGCAATCAGGGGGCAAAACCCCACAGAGCTCCAGCAGAAAGACAGAGATGTGGTCATAACCTGACCAGCAAGCTGAAAGACTCAGCCCGTGAAGAGTTTGCTAAAATCCCCTTAGCCATCAACAACTTCACTACGAGATGCAGTTTTGGGCTTACTGACATTATTCGGGAATTCAGCAAGAGAACATAGGGGAAAAAATTGTGGTGTTTTCTAATAGAATGTTCTTAGTGAATTTTTTAGCTGCAACTTGTAGCTCTTTTATGGAGAGCCTGGAGTACTCAAAGAACAAATCAATTTTTGTGTTTGATACATATATCTCCAAACAACTGATGATCAAGGAAGAGCACGACCAAATTCCTTGCAAGGACTCTATTTGAATTAAAATAGCTAAAGGCATTTAATGCTTGTGGTGGTAAATGTGTGACCCCAGATTCACTCAGAACTTTGCATTTTGCACAAGTCCTTTCCCTTAACAATGCATTACATACCAACGACACCAGAAGGCAGGAAGTGTAGGAAACAATAAATTCCTATTGTTGACACAATTTTCTTTCATAAATTAAACCAGACATTTGCTGACAAGCCTGCCACAAATAATATTCAGCAATTGCGACTCCTATTATTAAGGTTAGGAATGTGTCTAGCTAACATCAATTGCATCCACTAAGATGAGAAAGCCTGTCTAGCTAACATCAATTGATTTTATTAAGATGAGGAAGCCTGTCTAGCTAACATGTCCTCAGGCGATCAACCAGGAAACGTGATCTTTCATAAAGTTTTTGAAAATGCCTATCCACTGCTGAGCATCTATTTATGAGTGAAAGGATCAGGACTTTACCTCTCTAATGAATGTGACTTGGACAAATGACTTGTTTAAGTGATGCTACTTCCAACCTCACAGCACCATCAGTGATCCTCCATGTTTATGGGAATAAAAGAAGAAATAAGAGAGACATTGCTAACTTTTGTGATGTAAGGGTGGGAAATATAGCTGATACCTGGTTGGTTTTCCTCTGTCTTTTGGATTAGTAAGCAACTCAGGATCCCTTTGCCTTGAAAAGGCTGGCCAGAATTATCACCCAAGGACACACCTTCTCCTGGCTGGGTGATGCACGTGGTCCCAGTGATAGCTCTCTGGAGCAGGTGGCACGAGGACTTTTTACTCTGTCCTTTGGCATCATTTGGCCTATGGTGGGCCACATGTGCAATGTCACTGGCTAGTACTACTTGCCTTTCCTCCTCTCTTAACACCTATATGGCTGTAATCAGGGCAGGGAGTTTCCCTTCACTTTTTGAAGAAAATGAAGTTATTGGCCTTTCTTCTTGGCCCCTTTCATAAAAAATAACATCCTGGGAGTCCTCTGGACTCTGCATCCAGAATTGTTAAAGTATAGCAATAAAAGCTTCAGGAGTATCCTCCAGCCATCTCAGACTTCAGGAACCAGTGGTTGTAGCTGTGGGACCTAGTTATACCAGCTGCAAAATTTGACTTTTTATGTATGAGAAATCCTGATTTTGTGCCTAGGAAAATAATCTGGTGATGGATACAATGCGGTGTTATCCTTTCTGTCTCCAGTTTTTATACCTTCTTCTTTTTACCAAGATTCTCTTTGTTAAGGATAGTCCCTGGTTCAACTTGTTTCTTCAGTTAACTTGTCTTGGATCAGTGTTATCATATTTTTTCCCCTCAATTCTCTTGTCTATGGCAAAGTGGTCTGTAAAGGAAATTTAATAAAGAAAGAGAAATTGTGAACTCCAGATGGTAGACTATATTTTCTGTTTGTTCTCAGCCTCCTAAATATCCCTGAAGGTCTCCTTTATTTTTGAGTGAAAACCAGTAATGGCATACCCAGGACACATCTCAGGCTGACCCATGTGACGGACTGTGCAAGTCGAAGTAACTGGGATAGTTGGAAGTGGAGGTCAAACAGTGAATCTTGCAGATGAGTAGAGTAAAAGAGCATGGAAGCAGCCTTGCCCCAGGGCATGCTCAGAAGAAAGGCTTGGTTGCTTAGCTTCTGTAAGTCAAGTGTGTTCTCATATGATCCATGTCAGTGTTTATACAATAAATGGACCTTTCCACATGTCTTGCAGCTGTGTATAGACACAATATACTTAACCCCCGCAGTAAGTTTCAGAGACTCTGTAGTATCCCCTCCATTATCTGTGCAAGTCCTGTGCTGTTCTTATTATTTCTACAAGTCTGCACTTTGCAAGTGGTGTCTCTGGCAAAGTGTCTGGCTGAGGGAAGTACCAGGAATATCTGAAATAATATATATTTTTTAAAAAAAGCAGAAAATTCAGGGATAGAATAATAGCAGGAAACAGAAGGTTTAGGGACTATTGACAGGTCTTGTTGCTGGCTATAGACCATTAAAACCAAAGAAGCCTGGGCCAGACTTCTATCCTACATATGAACCAGAAGGAAAATGGCACAAGTGAACCCCCTATCCTTCCCTGGGTCAGGCATCCCCAATCTTTAGTGCTCAGGAGAGAAACTAGGGAAAAGCCCCTCCAGCCTGTGTCTTTCAGGACCTTTCCCTCCCAGGAAACATGCCTCTGGTCCTCTCCAATCCCTCAGGGCTGGCACCCTATTTAAATCCATCAGCTGGTACTCCTGCCCCTTGGCTGATTCCCAGCTCCTGTCTGCTGTTGTCACATAGAAGGCCAGCTGCTTCCCCGAGTCCCTTTGGGGACATGTGCTCCATTGCAATGGGACGTATTTTCAGGGAGGGTACTGGAATGCCAGTCGGGCTCGCAGAGACCTCAGTGGGAACCAGTCTCAGCCCCTGGTGCATAGGAAAACAGAAGGTTGCTTCAAGGACGCTGGGCTGGTGTCCAAAAAGAAACAAGGTCAGGAGTGAAAAGGGGGGAGAGGGAGCAGTAAATATTTTTGCCTGGTGTTGATGTCAGGCTCACCAGCCTATTCTTGTCACCCCACCCCCTTTTTTCCACAGGGGCACAATATTAGCTGTCTTCCCTGGTATTTCCCTGCTATTCCAAAATGTGTTAAAAATGAACATCTGAATGCCAGAGACCACTTTAGTCAGCTCTCATGGGACCTGGGGTGATTCTTATTTGAGATTTTGCTTTAAAATATTTTATCTCTAGAAAATGCTGCCTAATGTTGTCTTCTGCTACTAATGGCCTGGAAAATCTGTCATCTTTCTCCTAAGGTAGAAACTCATCTTGTGCTTTCTAAGTACTGAACAGATATTTATTGAACACGTCTCATCTGTAGCAGTATTAATAAGGCTACCATCTTTGTGTAGTAATAGGCTTATGTCATCTTTAGGATTTGTTTTATTACTAACACATTTAACATACTTATTGTCCTGAATCTCACCAAGCATAGTTTTCTCTGTAATAGCTTTAGCTTTGTGTAGGAGTGTATCTGCAAGTGTATTGTCTTTTCTATTTTCTTGCTGTATATTGCCTTTTAATATCTATGTTCATCTCCGACCAGATTTTAACAGATATTCTCCTTTTTCTTGATTGTAGAACTGTACCACTTTGGCCATTCACAAAGTCCTTCCGTCAAAAAAATTCAATTCATTTTTGACTGGCTACATTTTCCTTCCCCATCCACCCCTCTCACAAGTTTCAGCTCTTTAGCCTTTCTAAATCTATCTGTTATATATTGAGACTATTTTTTGTCTGCCTGAACTGAATATATTCTCCGTGGTAAACATTGGTCCTGCATCAACCATCAACTTCTTCAGCGTTGGTAAGTCTTTATTCATTATCATGAGAACTAAAATATTTCTACCCAGTCATGACAGAGTCTCTGCTTTTTGGCTCTTTATTACAAATAATTAACAACAAAATATTAATTGAACAAGCACCGCAACCTTCCGTGGCTTTATTTATTTATTTATTTTAGAAGACATTATGGTCTACAATGGAATAAATGTGCCTTCTGGGTATATGAGGTGAAAAGACAGAGTTAATCCATCTGATCAGTTTCGCGCAAATGAATTTTAAAGGTGCCATTCAGAATCACAGCTGGCTGTGACAGAAGCACTTTCCTCCAGTGCTTTTGCTGAGCTCTTGGTCCTAAAACATTTGTAAGTTGGGCTCCTAGCCCAGACCTGCGTGTGTTGGAGACGGAGACGGCAGCAAGTGACTCTACGGTGAGCCAAAGAGCTGCTGCATTGACTGATGAATATTTAATGGAGAAACACAACTGAAATATTTTTACAACAACAAGCACAGCTACTGATTGGGAACCGAAATTAATGCCCCCTTTGTACAAGTATGGTATTTTATTTCCTACCACGCTTGTAGCTTTAAGATGTTTTTGCCGTTAGGCCTTTTGCTTTTAAGATTACAGTAGCAATGATAGATCGACACAGTTTCAGGCCTGCAAAGACCGCTAAGCCTGCTACAGGGACTAATGCAGATAAATGGCATCCTTTCCAGGCAGACTTTATGGTCCAAAACCAGACACAGGACATTCCCGGGTCACTTACATTTTATTGCTTCAGCTGAGATAATTCACATGATCTGTCTCTTTTATTCATCCTCCCATCCTAGAAGCCACCTGGCTTCTTCATCTTCTGTTTCACAGGCATTTACAATACAGCTGGTAGTCAAGGCTTACTGAGAGAGAAGCCAGATAAGGGACAGATGTGCGTTTAATTGAAAATAAAGGCTGCCTGTTTGTTAGCAATAAATCAGTGAACAACACAGCCACAAGCACATAACTCTGGTCCACCTACTCACTGGTTATAGTAATAACTTAGCGTTTCCATAGCTCTTCGGATTGCTCCATCTTCATGCTGAATAACCTCCTCAAGTTGTTTCACAAACGGGGAAGTGTGAGATACAGAATAGTTAATTGCCCAAGCCCAGGGAGCCAGCACAGTCCACAATAAACCTGCGTAAGACTCAGGCAGTGGGCTTCATCCAGCACACAATACAGTTGGCTGTCACCATGAGCTGGTTAAAACTTACTCGCTTGTCCTGACCCGTGCGCCTGTGTAGGGGCAGGACTGTCAGAGTTGCTGCCTCTAATGACCCAGGCTCTTGATGCTCGATGGCTCCAGGGGATGCTGGTGGGCTGGATGCCTGGGAGATGTCTTGGGAGGTGCCAAAAAACGACTGAGAAGGAAATGGGGTTGAGAATGAGGATGGGAGTGACAAAGGCAAAATCTAGAGAATATTGATTATGAGAGGTAGGTTTTGCAAGAGGGAGAAGCATGGAAGAGGAAAAGGGTGTTGTAAGTGGAGGGGAGGTAAGACTAGGGTATTGGGTATGAGAAGAGAACGGGAAGACAGTCGCTGTCCTGCGATGGAAGGCAGGTAGGACCTATAAAGCAGGGGAGGTGTAAGAGTGTCAGTCTGTGTCAGGTAAGCTACTCTCCGTACATCTGAACTAATTTACCGTGCAGTGGCTGAGTATGCAATCTGATCACCTGGTCATGGTGGCTGCAATATCAGTCCAGCAGCTGCCGAGACAAAGCTGCTGCCTGTGGCTGGGCTGGATGTGAGGGTTTGACACCTGCCACTGTTAGCAAAACAGTTAACTTCCATGAACTCCTCTGTGGTAAGGGTTTTAATTCCTCACAGCCCTCAATGTCCTGCCCGAGCCATCTCTTCAGGAGCCAGCGGTGCTTATGAGACACGGGTCACAGGGTTGCAGGGGTGCAGCTCCACAGGGTAGGGAAGGTGAGTGTGTGAACTGTATAATCAAGGAAGATTATTTTTGTCACAAAGCTGATATAGTCATCCTAATAGCCTGGAGTGAATCCAAATGTCCTTCTCAGACATTCTGGTATGACTGTGGGCAAACAACGTGGCATCTCTGATCCAAGTTTAGCGAAGAACATAAGCCAGACTTGATATTAAGCATATAGCAATGGGAAAAACATAAAATGGTATAGATATACTTCAACACTTCTAAGAAAAAGTACTTTTAGGATAAATTTTTATAACTATTTTCCATGGATGCAGACTATCTAGAAAAGACTCTATTTCAGCTTCCCATGACTGGAAACAGCCTTCAGTCCAAACCCAAAATCTTTGATTGATTATTTTCAGCTTAACACCAAAAAGTCCAACTCAGAAAAGCTTTTGCAGTATCACTTGGATGTGCTTTTTGCTGCTTGACAAATGGGAGGATTCTTGACCACAGAGTAGCTCCTGTTTTGCACAGAGATGTTGCCCTCTCAAACTGCAGTGGGATGCTATGAAAATCCCTAGCAGCTACATCCCTTGGGGAATCCAGCCCAGGGAGAGCACGGAGCAAAGAGCATAGAGGAAACTGGCAGAAATCACTCCCACAGTGAGTTGAAATTAAACATTTGTGTTTAATGTAAAACAAACAAACAAGCAAACAAACCCAACATCAAGTCAGTTTCCCCTGAAAAAACATTGTGATGAAAAGCTCTCTGTCAAAGCCTGGCAAGCTGCCTCTTCCTCTCACTTCAAACCGCCCCCAAAGCAAGCTTTTCCTTGAGTGCACATATTTCTGCATCCTGATAATGGCTTGGCAAGCAGTGAATTGTGGCCACTGCTACTAGCTCACTAATGTCCTGTTTGGGGACAAAAGGGGCATCCCTGTACTGGTAAAGTGGCATCTGTTTTGTGCGAATACGCAGAGGCCCTTAGCCAGCTTGGACCAGCATAATGAAGGCAGTGCAAACCCTTATCCCTGACAGATAGAAGAATAGTTATTCCAACTTAATTTATTCTTATGAATTCAGATGAGTAAACTCTACAAGACAAAGTTTTCTTTTATATATGTTCATTTGTTTATGTACTAGATTTTTTTTTCCTTGTTTAACTATTTTGCCCAGGCTGGATGGAGCTTTGAGCAACCAGGTCTAGTGGGAGGTGTCCCTGCCCATGGCAGGGGGATTGGAACCAGATGATCTTTAAGGTCCCTTCCAACTCTAACCATTCTATGGTTCTATGAACTCCAGTTACTGCAGTTATTGCAAAAAGTGTGCAAAGTCTTGCCATCTCTGCTCAGAACCTGCTTTTATCTTGCTCAAATTTTGCCTTTGAGTCTAAGCCGTGTATTATACATTCTTACAGCATCTAGCACTGTATATCAGACATGGATTTGAAACCCCATGATACGTGTTAGATTAAAATAATGGGATTTGTGGCTTACACTCACTGAGTCACTGCTTTCCACTGCAGACTGCGATTGTTTCACCTCTGCTGTTCTGCCCGGGCACTTGAAGCTTCACATAACCATGCTTTGAAGTGCTTCTTCCAAGTTCACAATTTACTGTTTGAAATGTCTGATGTAATGCTATCTAATCCTTTCCAGGGCTTCAGGGAAGACAAGCTTTCAATTTGGTGAAAAATGTATTTCTGTAAGGTGATTAGAATAAAATGAAATAGAAACCACTTGTGGAGTGATCGTTGCAAGGCAGCTTGATAAGGGTCTCTTTTTGAATGAAACAGGCCAGCTCCTGCCCCACTAAAAGCAAAGGCAGGTTTGCTGTCAGCCCCCATAAGCTCCAGTTCAAACTACAGCTTCCATTCAGGACGTTTTTTTATTTGTTTTTAATAAGGTTGATGTTCAGGAAGAGGTCAAATGTAAAACATAGGACCTGTTTTATAGGATACTTGAATCCCTCTTTTTTTAAAGTGGTCCTATAGATTAGAAGCTATATGTGGAGGACCTGAGTAATCTTACACCTGGTAGCAATCACTACTCTGCATTATGCACTCCCTTCCTAACATCATATGTGAGCAGATGGGGTCTTTCCTCCAAGGGTGCTTTTTATTCATGTTCTTGAATTGAAGTTATCACTGTGATCTTAAACCATTTTTATTAGAGAGTCTGTTTTCAATCAAGAGAGAAGGGGGGCTTGCAATGAAGAAAAAACACTGGTGGGTAAAACGAACCACTACAGAGACAAAAATAAACAAAGAGGAATTTCCTCAATGCCCTATTTCATCTTCCTTTTTCCTTTTTATTAAATAAAACATACTAAATAATTTAACATAATATTGTTTTTATAAGCACTGTCATTAAAGTGGTTGCTTGTTTAGAACAGAAAGAAACAGCTAAGCTTCTTCCTTTCTTTCTTAGTTCTTTCTTTCCTTCTTTCTTTCTTTTCTTTTTCTTTTCTATATATTCAGTTCATAATCGGAAAGGAAATAAGAAACCCTTAAGGAGGAAATTTGGTCTCTTAGAACTCAAACTGTCCTAACAAGTTAAGGCAAGGGGGTGTTTTGCTGCTTCACTTTCTTGGTCCTCCTGTATATGACTCCAAAATGGAATACGAGAGAAAATACCATGCTAATTTTAAGTGCCCTGTCTTTGAAAAATAAAGGTGAATGCAGTTATGGAACAACAGTAATGATAATAGTACACTCTGACAGTGGTAGTTCATGGAGAGTCCAGCTGAGATCTGGACATGTACAGCTCAGGTTTTGCCTAGATTAGGGAAAGTGCGTGAAGATTGATTGCAAGGTCTGTGCAACTGCAGTGGGGTAGCAGGAGATACTTGGCCATTGCAGCCACCTTCTCTGTTCTTCCATCCATGGTTACCAGCTGCTCTATACAGGCAGGAAGACAGGAAGGGCATCTACCTTCACCTAGCCCAGAGCTGGTAGCACTAATACATGCTCAAGGGCTGATTAAGCCAATGTGCCCAACCACGGTGGCCCGCTGGCCACGCTGCTGGCTAGGCTGCAGCAGCCACCTCTCTTGCAAAGCCCTGAAATCTGCCCAGAACGATTCATTAGTAGTGGCTGGCCAGAGCGGGAAGTTTAGATTAGACTGGGCCAACTTGAGCTGGTTGAGCCCTGATTAGGTTTCAGGTGTTGACACACAGACATAGCAGATGAAACGCTGATAGCTGAGGTGGTTACGGTCTCCAGCTGCCTGCCCGGGTGCCTCGCTCTTGTCTGTTGACATCTTTTGCGGCAAGAACAGGCAAATCACAGGCAGAAGGGAACGTCTGTAGTTTGCTGCATTAGGAAGTCAAACCGAATTTGTCAGAGGGCCGGGGCAGCATATCACGCTCACATCGTTTAGGAGCAACTTCATGCGTAGTTCAGGCTCGCAGGCTGCAGCGGCGGTGGGAGAGAGGGTGGGGAAGCTACGACAGCTGGGGTGATAGCTGTTGCCGCAGGCTGGGTTCTCTCCTACTGCGTTTGCAAGTCAACATCCTCAACCACTTTCTGTAGGGTAAATGTGCCACGACCCCAGAAGCTGTATTTTTAGCAAGCTGAGTTACGGCATGGGTGGAACACAAACCCAGCCGTTTTTCCAAGCTCACCCCAAGCCAGCTTGACTTGATCCCTACCCTGAACTTCTTACAGTCTCGACAGATCTTACAACTGGATGCAAATACGTTTGATTGGGTTCTAGTGAAATGTTGAAGCCAGCTGGAGCAGACAAAACCAAGATATGCTTTTTAAAAACAGACTAAACCACATCACATCCTTTCCAGGACAACTGCGCAAACATGGTAGCAGCAATGATTAAAAAAAAAAAATACTGAAAACCACTTTGCTAGCACTCTGGGAACTACAGAGTGGGTGAACTCCCAAGAGATTTGGGTATTTGGGTGGCCTCTGTATGGTACATATATCTTATGCTTCAAAGAACCATTTCCCCCATGCTTAAATTATGGCCTTTCTTACTTGCAGGAGCTCAAAAGGCCAGAGAAACCGGTTCTGAGTTAGCTCAACTTTTCCCGGGAAAAAGGTCACCCTAGTACAATAAAGCCACCTCTTCCAGCTTCATGCTGGGAAGTTGCAGACCTTTGTGGGGGTGGGAATAGAAAGCCATGTAAATAATTTCATCACCCACCATTGAAAGGAGAGTGAAACAGACTGAACAGTTCCCAAAACAAAATTGTATCAAATTTTCCAGATTTTAAAGTGGATTTAATAACTTAAATGTACTTTCAAAAAGCTTTATTAAAGTTGTGACCGCGAACAGTAACCTCTTCTCCCCTAACTTAGAGCCTGGGATTTCGGGAACTTATATTCATTTATGAAAACCAGGAAATTTTTGATTAAAGCTTCCTTTATATACTTTGCAAACGTAGTTCAACAAAAGGTCGAATGTCCCACTTGCATGAACCACATCTCAGGCAGGCCAAGGCCCATAATGTTGAATATCTCTCTAAATAAATATCACTCATCACTTTATTTTTTTAAAGAAACATAGCCCCTCACTATTAATGTGTGAATAGTTGGGGTAAAATTGACAACAACTTGAATTTTTTCCCCCTAACCCTAACACAGCAACATTTCTGAGTTTAAAAAAAGTCACATTTAAAAATAATTTGGGTGCCTCTTTTAACATCCAGATTTCAGCTGGAAGTCAAAGAAAGTCAAAGATAGAAGCAGAAATACCGTGAGAAAAAATAAACCCATACTATTTCAAGCCGAGTGCAATACAAGAGGTAAGGGAACTGGCTTTGACAAGATTAACAGCTAGGCCTGTGTGCCAAAAATTTAAAGGTCTCCCATCGTTATCTTACACTCTCCCTTACGCAGATTCCTGGACCAGATCCTCAGATGATATCAGCTGGTGGGTGCAGCTACATTCATGCGAGTAGCATTACAGTGATTTAAGCTAGATGATAATCAGCCTCACCAGTTTCGGGAAGTGAGTTTTATTATTCATTTGATTGAAAGGTATTTTCCAATTGTTGTGAAGTGGGAAATGTGTTTTGAATTCATCATTTTTTAAGCCTCACACACATTGTTTGGCAAACAAGGATTGTTTTGGTTGTCCAGGGCTCCTCCATCGCATCCTCCCAAATGTGAGATTTCCCTCTGTTGTCCAATGAGCCATTCTGGTCCAGTTAAACACACAGTGGCCAGCTTTGCAAAGCAGTAAGCCTTCTTTAGAACGAAGCCTTTTGGCTTCATCTGTAATCTTTGTGGAAAAACTGGACATTACAGTAGAAGGATTATGCTAAATTGCTTTCTGCCACTGAAGAGCTGGACAAAGCAGTAGTTCAAGGCATGGAATGAGCATTCTGAAATAAGCACTTAGTCACTGAATTCAGTACCAAGAAATTAACCTAAACGATTTCAATTTACATATGTTTGTAATTTGCATCCCAGCTTTACACCTTACAGAGACTCCCTTGTTTGCTGTTACTGTAGTAAATGTTTGTTCACAGGCTGCTTAAAATCAAGCAGGGAGGTCACGCTGGGACCAAATCCAAAGCTGACTGCCTTGCCCTGTCTGCATGCCTTGTCTATATATCCTCCCAGGGCTCGAAACTCTTTGGTGGACTTGAATGTCACAAGACTGAGCCCGAAGTCTGTTACTGCAACACAGGGGTTCCCCAGTTATGCTGGGATCTATGAATCAAACCAGAGACCTTCATGTGAGTGTGTTCTTCTACTGCCGCTCCTTTTCTGTACTGAATTGCTCTCTGGAGGAAACTCTGGCTTTCGCTCTCGCTATTACTCTATAGACATTTTGCAGGGGATCTGTCGACTTTCCTTGGATACATAAATTCATATCACCTTCAGATGATCATGTCCAATAAACAATTTCAGGTGCCTACAAGTTAGAATAGGTAACCTTCATGTGCATGACTTTTGGACTGGTATCCAGAATTTTATTCCTAGTCTTTCTGTATCAGACATTAGCCAATGTCCTTCTCCTCTCTTCTCTTACTCTTCTCCATCAGATGCCTTTGCGAATTGATATTACTCTCCTATGAGTTTTTACCTTTCCATTTTCCATTTGGCAGAGAAAAATCTCCAAATGGCAGGACGAGGAGCACCAATGTTGTGCCCATCAACAGCACCACCCAGTTCTGTCCCAGCGAAAGGAAGGGGTCAACCAGGGGTAATGCAATTGTGGATGTCTGTAGGGACCAAGGGGCTGCCTGTAGCTATCCAGCTGACACCGATGATGTGGTCTATGTGCTCATGCGTCTTGTGCTGTGGTGACAGCACGTCTCTCCTTCGTTCTCCTTTCAGATTGAGGCTCCCTGTGCCCCAGCAGTGAAACTGAATGGTGCAGAGAAGGTTTTATGTTTTCAGGTGCTGAATTCCCTTTAGAATGACAGGACGCTGTACAGCATCTGTGATCAGTGGCTACAGAGATAGGTATATGATGTTCTCTGGGGTGCCAGAGTGTGTAGTAACAGGGTCATGCAAGTCTATTCCCAGTGTCCGACAGCTGCAGGGGCCTGTTTCAAACTGTTAGTGCACTTCAGAACACAGGAATATTTATCCATACAAAAATAATAATGTTCTACAGAAATGGCCCAATGTTTCTCAGTCAGGGTCACGAACCCCTTGAAGGTCATGAGGGCATTCAAAAGGGTCATGAAATTTTAGACAGCAGAAGTCAGCAGCAGCTCAGTTGCTCCAGAGAGGCAAAGTGAGAATAGGCTGTAAGTATTGGCTGTCAGTGCTTGGAATAGCAAGGGAATTGCTAATGACACCACCTTTAATTGCTGTCATTGCTCATTTCTGGCAGGGGCAGGGAGGAGAGCACGTGCACCCAGCAGTAGCACCCCTCTCGCTGTCTCCCCCTGAAGGAACGGAGCTGCAGTGTGCTTGGGACGGGACGGCCACGCGGTGAAAGATGAACACCAAGGGAAACGTGCTTTGTAAATGTTTGGGAAACTCTAGTAGAGCACAACGCTTCTGCACTAGAGGAGGGTAAGGAAGGCAGTGTCTCTGCTGCTGGGTAGGGTCTGCCTCGGGCTCGGTGGTTAGTAACACCACCTCGTCCATAGTCTTCAACAACGTCTGCCATTTTGTTTATTGCTTTTCTGCTTCCTGCAGTGTTTAATTTCATCAGCTTAGGGGTCACTGCAGTCTTTTCACTTAATCACTATACAAATGATTTAGCTGGCTCACTTATTTCCTTCTTTTCTTTACTCCCATACTCTGTGGACCCTGCAGAGCTAAATTCCGGTGTGAAAGGTTTAAGACTCCAGACAGTTGTGAAACTACTTTGGCAAATTAGCATCTTTGGTTGAGATTAGTCTTGAAGTTGTTATGTGACATCTGAAGACAAAAACCTGTAAATCTTTCTAAAATGCTAGGCCAATAGCTTCGATATGTAATAAATACTGAAATTCTGTAAAACATTGCAATCCATTTTATCATCTTTTCTAAACAGAAAGAGCAGAGTCAGGAAATTCATTGCTGAGGAGTTATACTTTTCTTTGAACCTACTTGATACTAAACATTTGGGGAGTTAAAGCAGCCAGGTTTCAATGTAAACAGGCGAATGACCGAATTAAATGCACAAAGTCAACTATTCATTTTTCCTTATGTGTTGAGTGAGCTCTTATGATAATGGGATAATAATGCTTTGTAATCGTTTAGTGCTTTCCAGCTAAAAACGTACAGTAAAGGCTTAATCTTTCCAGTGCCACTACTTAAATGTTATCTGTCTTACCTGCCTATCCTCTTGTAGGCTATAAATGTTATATTCCTACCCGCCCAGCTCTCTTAGGCCATAGACCCATGCTCTCTAGGTGTACCAGCAAAAGGTTTACAATTCCCAAACACTTTATCTCATCATCAAAAATTACCACTTCCTCAGAAGTGCCAGTTAAATAGCTTTATTCATGTCTTGATCCATCTTATTTAAATCAAGCCAACCTAGCTTAGACTAGGCTTTAAATAACAGACTTTTACTAATCAAGATTGCTTTGTCTAGAATAACTGAAGGAGAGACTCTAAGAGCTATTCAGTCCCTGCATCTGAGGCGGCAGTGTCCTAGATTAGGTGGGAAGTGAAGAGTGGAAAAGACACTTGGGGATGTAACTGCTTCAGCCATTACGGCTGGAACTTGAAAAGAATATATGCTGACGACATTATTAGCATGCTGCTGTCAATCCCCCTGCCTGCTTTTCCACTTTTTATTACCTGCTACTGTAGTTTTCTCGAAAAGGTTTGGATTGTATCCCCTGCTGCATCCTATGCAGGGGCATAGGGCTCCCCAGTTCCCCCAGTCTATTATGTTGTCTCTTTAGAACTCACCTCTGCTGTAATGCTTGCTAGCAGCTGGCGGTCTGTGCTCTCTGCTGGCTGCTCTGATCCAAAGCAGTATCTATATCCTTCTGCTCTGCCTGGTATGTCCATCATTTTTCCTTCCTCCTCACCCAGACTGACTGATAATTTCACATCCTTTCATGGTGTGCTGATGACACCTAGAATTGCATGGCCACGATCAGACGGGCATCCCTAGATACATCGCAAAATAGCGGTAACATCAGCAGAGGACGTAAGTGGCTCCCCCTAACTCATGCAAGAGGACTGCCGCACAGACGGGGAAAGAGCTTGGATCTTTTGTCTCGGTCATTTGCTGTAACCACATACTCCTCCTTCCTAGCATCTCTCTCCAAAACATACATCAATTAACCTTTTCATTGCATTGAGCCTCTGCTTTTGCCTTTATGGCGGTGGAAACCTCTGTAATACCAACAGTCCTCAAGTAATGCTGTTAGAGCCCAAAGGGTAGTGAAGTTGTTTATTTTAAGGGTTAAAATATGAGGATACATAATGAAATAAATAGAAAGGACAAATTCACATGCCAGAGTTGTACCTTGTATGTACAGAACAGAAGGACGTTACTGACTCTCTGCAACTGTGAGGGCAGAAAGCCGCCAAGGGGCTGCCTGGTGGCCAGGCTGGGATGTATAGGCTGGGATGTACGGTCATGGACTCATCTGGAAAATAAGATTTGCTGTGAGAGGTTGTTGCCAAGGGGCTGCTTTTCCCAAAAGCACTGCCTTGCACCGGTCGCCTGGATGCACTCCCTTTGTCTGGGCTCTGCACGGTCCAGCCCCACAGGCTCCGGGCTCAGAGGCACTGACAGCTGACAGCCACACTTGCCATTTTGAGGGGGCCAGACTGGTGACAAGCTGTGACAACAGCCTGTGTTTAGCCATGGCCGTAGTTACAACCAGCATATCACATGGTGGAGAGGAGGCTGCAGCTTGTTCTTTCAGACAAATGTGGCTGAGGGAGTATCTCCCATGGGCATGGAGGAGGGTATAATTGCACGATAAAACGTCTATAGACACCCTGCTTTCAAAACGCTCTCTTAACACAACCCTCCAAACCATGGGCCATTATTGAAAGTCTTCCCCCAACCTGCAGTTCTTTGCACTAACACCTTCTGTGCCTCGGGGCTGGGGCTTACCAAGGGTCCACCCTGTGCTGTGCCCTTCGCATGTCGCTGTGGGCTCCAGGGAGAGCAGTAGCCAAGCCGCCTGCGTCACCTCAGCTGTCACAGAGCTCCCTCTCACACCCCTCCCTTGCTGCCTGCCACACACCCTTCTGCCGTCCTCCACAAAGACGTGGTTTTCTGGAGGAGGCCAAG
Organism: Burhinus oedicnemus; assembly: GCA_008921705.1. Taxonomy (NCBI): domain Eukaryota; kingdom Metazoa; phylum Chordata; class Aves; order Charadriiformes; family Burhinidae; genus Burhinus; species Burhinus oedicnemus. The sequence goes on along the minus strand of VFFE01008952.1, from coordinate 667,149 downwards.
CTCCGCTTACCAATTACATCAGCTCCCCTCGGTGAGCACATATGCTTCCACTTCAGAGCCTTGTTTCATTTGCTTCTTGTCTCTGTAAAAAGGGGTTTCCTTGAAAACTGTTCTTCCGAGTGTGCTGCCTACATTTTTCTCATTACAAATAAGATTTTCCTATTCTTTCTCGCGGGAATGTTTTCATTGTCCCCTGTTGTTCTCTCTCTGTACCATTTGCTAATAAAATAATTGGGAAGTGTTCATAGTAGCTGAACTGTGCAGAATTTCTCCCTGTTATGTTCTTGCCTTTTTCCCGTCCCTACCACAAAAGTAGTATCTCATTCCCACTAAAACAAGATTTAAAGATGACAGCTGTCATCTGTGTGGTGTCAATCGGTATAAAGAAGAGAAATGTGGACTGATTTCTTTAACCCGATCCTGTACACGCTTATTACTGCAGTAATCCAAACATTCTCTACTTGCTGAATAAGGGAATATCAGAGGGATTTCTAGTCTGACAAAGAGCTATTTGGCTGACTACAGGTTTGCTGGATCAAGCTCTCAATAGGGTCTGCACAAAATCTTTGTTTGTTTTGCTCTGCTGAAATTGTTCAAATGGCTTCTCATTATCATTGGGTGGGACTGAAGAGAAGCACTGATGTCAGTTTTGTGACATGTCCTGTTATTTAAGTAATTCACAGTTTAGACTGGGACACATTTGACCTTCCTAAATAATTGGCTATTTTTTTTTTTTTCTTTAGCATGAATAAATGAAGAAAGAACAAACTAACCGCCATTGGCAAGGAAAGAACTTCTAGTAAACAACAACCTCTTACAAGTTTCTTGTAAATATCACTCTGGGTCTGTCCCTCCTAAATCATACAACACCCTGTATCAAACCTATCTGCAGAGCTGTTGAAAATCTTCCTTGGGAAGGGGTTTCCTAAATTCAAAGGTCTTCAGACTGTTAGGCATCTGTGCTTCAAGGCTTTCAAAAAACTCCAGTCCTCTGCTGAGGTTCAGACCTGTGGGTAGCCACACTAAAGTTAATGGGTTTACTTACGAATTTAAAAGTTAAGCACATGCTTAAGCACTTGGTGAAAGAGCCTGGACACCGACCCTGTGCTTGCAAGAAAGAAGATGTTCTGGGCTGCAGTGCCATCGTCCTTCTTTGTGACAGCTGCTCCTGAGGCCCTCAAAGATGATTCAAGGAGTTGCAATCTCCTGGGAGGTTTTCAAAGCAAGAAGCCTTGAGTGAGCATACGTCCTTCACTCTCACAATTGTCCCGCCCTTGTGACTTTGGCATTTGTGTTGTAATCAGCGAAATTTTAGTTTCCCAGTTCTTGTATGGCTGCTCGCACGGACATGGGTGTGATTTTCACATCCACACACTGCTCTAATACAGGGTTCACATTCGTGCGTCTGCTCATGGAGCTCCAACACAGTGGAGGATTTGGCTTGCGCTCTGTGAAAGAGGTTTGCGAGGGTTACTGCTGCGTCCAAGCGTGTTTCACAGCTGACATTTGTCAATGAAAAAGCAGAGCTCAATGAAAAGGCTAAATGCTCACAAGGAACCTCTTTACTGTGGGGTTAATGAGGACTTGAAAGGACTTGCACTCTGGCCTTAGCTGTGTATGTTTGTCTTTTCTTTTACTTTCGTCTCTCCTCCCTGAGCCCCAGTCTCTTTTCATTCTTTTTTGCTGCTTTTAATTTGTGCCTCTGTATTAAACCAAGCAACCTTCCATCCTTCCTTCGCCTCTCTTCCTTTCTCTCTCTTCCTTTGCCCTGATTTGGGAGTCTGACTTTTGACAGATTGTTAACAACAGAAACTACAAAAGTGTTTGTTGCTTCAACATACTCACGGCCTTTCTTGCTAACATGCAATGATTATTAGTGATAACATTACACTGCAAATGATGTAACAGACTCAGAAGGAAAATTCTGGTTTTGTTTGAAGATGTAAAGTTTTAACTTTACAGAGTTTAACTTGGTCTTTTTTGATCTGCAACACATGGCCAGATAAAATACAGTATTTGACTGTTTTAATGCGTTTTCTTTTCTCCTTTAAATATAGTAAGCTCATAAAGAATTGTTATGTCTCATGCTTAAGAGAACAAGAGTACATATTGTCATGGAGAGAGCACTGGGTATCCCAATGAACAAATTATTTGATGCTATTGCACACGCACTACCTGCTATGCTCAATAATACATAGTATAAATAAAAATATGAACCTGTCAGAACACTAATTTTTCTGTATTTTCCCCCCTAAGAAGCAGTCTAAAAACTCATGCAGATAAAGTGAGGCTGCTATAACATGCAGGAAAGAAGTTTGTAAAAAGGCTTTAAATTAAAAACTAAACTTTCAAACATAGTTCAAATGTGTAAATAGAAGTATGTCCCAGCTCACTGATCTTAACATCTGTAATGGCATCTAGCTTCAGTGAAGTTAATCCCTGCTCCCAATGCTCTGATACACCCTCGTGTTATCTGCCAATCCCTGGTTTATAAAGACAACATTTCTTCTCCTTGAGCCTAATGAAATTGTGCTTTAAAATTAATTATGGAATAATTGGGAAATAATAAATTAAAGCTTCTCCATGTAAAGTGTTTTCTAGGACAACATACTTAAAAAGACGTAGACTTAATGTAGAGATGTAGATAATTGGGTGAATTGACTCACCGTACTGAGTAGTCCAGATTCCTGGTATAAATCAGTTATCTTAGTTTCTATAGGTCCTTATATTGCCTTCATCTCTGCAGGCTGCACTTATACTATAAATTTAACAGTGTGAAGGAATATTCCCAGGCCCTGCAAGTCAATCTTCTATAGTTTTATATTATTAGAGAAGTTTCTGGCATATTTTTGGCCCATGTCAGCAGTTTCTCAAATTGTTCCCAGGCATGGTTCTGAGATTAGCACATGGCAGGAGCCATTCCCAATAGGCAGTTGCCCTGTTTTGCAGAGCAAGAGATTTTATTATTCTGATGTAGTATTTAATAGAATTTAATAGTATTGATTTTGGCAGTGCTCCATGCCAGGTGGCCTCAGAGCTGGACAAGAGTCCTGGCCACAGTTAATTTTTGTTAGAGATGTAGCCTTACTATCTAAGCATCCACTAGCTGTATGTTAAGTGGCACAACTAGGAGTGTGATATATAACTGCAGTAATTCTTTAGAAGAACAGTTAGGCTTCAGCAGACCTATCACAGTTGCTCTTCTTGTTTGATGTATTGTTCCTCTCTAGAGGGCAGGTTGAGGAAATACAGCAAACTCTGTGAAGATCTTTCCTTCCTTGGGGAGTTTATTCCTGCCTCAGACAAAAGTGTAGCTTAGGCCAAAGTGTAATGTATGGGACTAGGGAGAGAAAGACCCTTTGTGTGTAAGAAAAAGTTATCAACCATGTGCCTTTGAAACTTTTAAAATTTTTACGGTACCCTAAAATGTAGGAATCTAGACCTTTCTCTTATGAAGACCTACATTCCTGCAGAGATGTTCCCCAACATTCAGGGCTTGCAGAATTTACCTACCTCTTAATACCTTAACAACCAGATATCCTGGGATGCAATAATGCACACACGCCAGACAGCAGAGGCATGTACAGTGGCTGTCAGTTTGTTGCCTGCTAGAATTAGACAGACTCTGGAGTTGCTGGGCACAATGGCATTAGCAACACCAAGAAATTAACGAGCACTCTTAAATTAATTCCTAAAGCAAGCAATTTTCTTTCTACACCTTTAATCTAAATGCATTTTGTAGTAAGCTTGCATAATTTTTCAAAACATTTTTTGCTTGACCACCTGCCTGCCCTCTGTTTTGATTGGATTAAGCCTTGGTAAACTCTGTTTGACCAAAAGCTGAAGGTAATGTTGTGGCCTCTGCACATTGATGGTGTTCAACTACTTTTCCTCTCTATCGCTGCTCCTTTTGCCAGTCTCTGGATACACTGGACATTTTCTTGGCAATTATATCTTCTAAACCTAATAACTTTATCAACGCTAGTACCTTAATGTCATTTTGCCGCAACAGGTTTATTATCTGCCTGTATTTGTCCTGGTTTTCTGCACCAGAAAAGGACGTGGATTCCCTGATATCCTGTGCTGAAAGATTATAATACTAAACTCTATAGTGAGCCACAGTAAATAAAACACTGGTGTGACCCAAGGAACTGACAAAGGTTATAATTATTTGCACTAGATTTACACGCCTGTAATGCAGAAATCTGTATCTGACCTGGTCACCAAAAAATTCTTAAGGACAGAAATAGACTTGTGCAGAAAGTAATTCTTCTGGTTTTGGTTGAGGGTTTTTTTTTGCCATCTACTAGGCTGTGCATTAAATCATGGCCTATTTCTTCTCACTGACTGTAATAAATCAGCAAATTCCCAGCTCAGAACATGTCTGCATCATGGACATCCAAACATGTTATAAACTCCGTCCCTACTCAAACCATGTTTCCAACCCTATTAGTAATTTTGAAGAACAGATCTAAAGAAAACATATTGGTGAGATTTACATTGGAATAAAACGCCAATATGGCAAATACATGCCTATTCATTTGTATCATTTTATCATCTTTATCGGTTTTTAAAATCCTTCATACATGATAAAACACATCAGTGCTCTGTGCAGTCATGGGCAAAAATTAAGCTTAACAGAAAGGCCTGCATTATATACACATGTACAACGTATGCACACATCCTTGTGTTCATGAGCAACAGGTAAAAAAGACATCACACAATGAGCTCTCTCAAGCAATGGGGCTAGAGATTCTAGCTACATCAAATAAAATAAATTTCTCTCAAGTAAACAAGAAATGCCAACAGTGTTAAAAAAACTTGATAGTAGGTCAAGACAGGGAATGGCTTAAGAGGGAACTGCTTGAATCAGCAATTTACCAAAAGTAAAATTTAAGTAAATTTCTGACAATCTGAGTGTCCGGGTCCTGTAAATAATGCAAAGCATACATTTGAGAGGAAATTGTTTGTCTTGGTATTGATTCTGGAAAGGATAGCTGTATGTTTGGGGTTGTTTTTGCTCATTTGGTCAGTGTTTTTTGCTAAATTAAGGCCTGCTTCACAGAGAATCACCAAGAAAAATGAAGTCATTGTTAGCTGATTTCATACCTATGCAGTCCTGCTTGGAAGTCCTGCCACCAACGACGTGTGCCATATGAACAAAATCTGGGATTAATTAAGTGAGAGTGAACTCCTAACCCATTTGAACTGTCATGCTGAAGGTCTGGCACAAAGGATCCGGGAGTTTACAAAGACAGATCACCATTGCAGGGTCCTGTGGGCTACTCTTCATACAAATGCCTTTGTAGTAAAATGAGCCTTCAGAGTGACTGAGAACAACAAAGACAGTCATTCATTGCTTTTGTTCAAAGACAATTCTTTGCTCTTTAGAAAACAAGAAATTACCTCAGCCTTAAAGTCACCTATCTAATCACAGCTCTGTACCCGCTGACATCCAGTGGAAATATAAGCTGGAGAGGACAGATTTACGTTGGTACATCTTTGGTAAAAATTGATTACTTTTCCCACGCAGCATGTCTGCTGCATTCTGATTATGATAATGGCAGAATTTACAAAAGTTTCTCAGTTAAATCAGCTGGAGAGCTCTGCACTAAAGTGAGCTAAATATAAGGGCCAAGAAAAATTTCCTCTAATTCCCAAGCTCAAGCAGCTGCATCATGGACTTGAGCATCGACACCAAACCATGAAGCATGGTTCACACTGCAAGGTCCCCTTGAGATACAGAGTCTTTGTATGGTCTATTACTGCTGTCAGTTTTCTGGGACTTGTTTTGGGCTGTGATCTAGAAGTTTCAACCTTGCTGGTGCACTGTCCATGTGTCACATCATATCAAACAATACAGTGTCTGAGGGGCTGTTTGTTTTGTGAGTTGGGCATTTAAATATCTTGGGAAGTTCTGCACATCAAAGCAAAAATAAAGTAATATTGACAATAACATTAGTGAGGTGACAAAGTCAAACACTCCAGTCTTAAAAACTCAATTTACTGGTGTTCAAAAAGGTGAGATAATTACAGCATCGTAGAGGGATTTGATTGAAAGATTTCTGGATTTTTCTGCCACTTTGTGTCATAACCCTGTAAGTTTTGAACAAAACCATCTCATTTTAATCACCTATTTCCACTCAGGTTGTTGCTTTATTTGGTTGGTTGTGGGTTTTGGGTTTTCTTATTAGTTCTGTTAAAGCCACATGAAAGTCTTCTTGTCAGGATCTGAACCCCTTTGGGTTTTTTTATTTGCTGTATCTGTATGAAGATAGTCAATACACCAAAGAGATCACTACAAGAAATCTTAACAGAGAACTACTCATTGATCCTCCCAAAAGCCTGTTCAGACCTAAAGGTAAAGAGAAAGGAGAACAAGTGTTGGGACCACCTGGATTATCTTCAGCGGTGAAAGTTCATCAAAAGATGGCATTGAATCTATCTGAAAACACTACAAGGTTTTATATATGTATCAAATGCATTTTATTCAGAAGGTATTGTGGGTCTTTTGAGGGGAGGGATGACAACACAGAGTTTGTAGAAAAGCTTGTGTTAATAACCTGAAAAGCAAAGTTCTGACAGCACTGTTTCATGAAAGCATCTTTAAGGTTTTATTTCTGTTTCAATTCTGAAGTGAAAGCAAATTTTAAAAACAACCCTTGAAAAACAGTTGTGACCAATTTCTTTTGATGCCTCTGCTTTACTAATGGGCAATACAAGCCAGAGTGTCTTGCTTGGATTTAGGTAGCTCATGATATACTTCCCTTTCTTCTTTACTCTTTTCATATGCATTTCTTCTGGGTTACTGTTAGATACAGTGAGTATGGGCTCAATAAACCCTGAAAGCATAGACCTGTGTTTCTGTTCCTGTGTTGCAACAAATAATGATCCCAGGTCCTTACTGAAAATGTTTCAGCAATCAAGGGTGTTGAAAAATTTGAGTAAAAAAGGTGGAATAAAGCTTCTTCATCTATGTATCAGAGAGAACTAATCTCTGTACCATGTGTGATCTCAGTTCTACAGAATTCAGAGAAGGAAAAGAAAGCAAAAACAAAACCTTCAACTGTTAAACCAGTTCATCCTGTTTTCAAAAATGCAAGCAAACCCAAATGCAGAGCTGGAGCAGAGCTGGAAAGATCAAAGGGAAAGCAAAAACAGATCTGAAAAGAAGGGGAGTTTGCTTTCACATCCTACACTTCAGTCTGAAAAATATGGCTGGCTAGACATCCTCGGCCAGGCCTGGCGGTGCCAGCTGAGGACACTGCCATAGCCAGCCCACTGCTCTCAGCTTGCTACCATGCCCTCAAGCGGAGCTGCTGCCTTCTCAGATCCTCTGCCTGAGACAGACAACAGGCTAAACCCAGCCTTTTTAGTCAAAATAAGCTTTGTAAGAAAGGGCTTATGTTGATATTCCTTAGACGTGCCTGGCTGTGGGGCCACACTGGACGAGGAAGCACCGTGCTGAGCTCTGGGGCCAACACGTTGGAGGGCCAATGACCGCCGGTGTTGGGGCAGAGACAAAGCACCAGTGGCCAGGGTATGGGGGAAAGGGGCTTGATCCCCACATAACACGGAGGTGGCAGGTGGTCCGTGAGCAGCTCGTCGACTGTTCAGACAAGCCTGGTCAAGGGGATGTGAAGCAACTGAGGGTAGACACAAGCCAACCCACACAATGCATGATGGGCACAGTCCCCAGCAGGATGAGAGAAGAAACCAGAGGAGGTGGCATCCTCAGCTGGCAAAGGTGTGCGCAGGGTGGGTGTCGACACACAGCTTCAGGGAGGTAGAATTCACACTGGCTGCAAAGACATGCTTGCTGCTTCCCACATATACACAGGCTTCTGCTTCGCAGTTTTAATAAGTATCTTTCTTTATATGCTATTAATTGTGTTGTTTATCAGAGGCGATAAGGAGTATGCGATTCGGCTCACTGGTCATGTACACTTTTGTCTTATGTGGTGTGTGTTTACTCATAAATTCATCATTTTGGGATACTTTGGGTTCCAGAGCTGGAAACATCTTTTGGAAAAAAATGGCCTGAGGTGGTTGCAAAGCTACGGGGCAACACGTGGCAATCCTCTGTATAGCGGCCAACAGTGGTATTTATTTTCATTTGAGAAACAGCGAGAGCAGGGCCTGCCCCAGACATCTCTCACTCCATTCAGAAAGCGATGTTTATGGACAGCTGCAGGGAGTTACTCACAAGAGGCTTAAACAGGGAGGGGAAAAAAGGGCCATTCCTCCGGGCCCACCCAGCCACTGGATTTTTCAGCTGAAGGGCAGGCTCAGTTTCATCCCAACCGGCCGGTGAAAACTGAGCCCAAACAACTGTCAGGGTCACAAAAGCCTGAGAGATGGAAAAGACGGTGATAAATGTGGTGGGAAGTCATTCCCCTGGAGCCGCCCGACGTGCCTCTTGTTTGGACACCATCCTGGGGTTAACAGGGGTTTGTGGGCTAACGTGAGGAAACAAGAAAGGGTCATTCACAGACATCAGAAAGATGTTTGGAAAAATGTTTAAAGTGCTTATTAGTTCAGAGGCCCTTTCAACACCGACAGCTCCACGTGTTCCATCGGAGATGCAGCTGATTTGCACAAGTAATTCTACGCTCAGTTGAAACAGCATAAATCCAGTTTGGGCAGCGTTTTGTAGCTCCCATGGTATTATCTGTCTGTCTGTCTCACTGTCTATTCATCTGTCCATGTAGCTGTTTTTCACTGTCACCCATCATCATGTCATACAAATATCTTCCATATAAAACTGGAGGCTCTGCCTTATTGTGCATCATGGTGTCTGTAGCATTTCCCCTTTCTTAGTGCGGGTGGAGGGATAAAAACTCCTCCTAGCAGAGAGATTCCTGCCTTTTGAGACTTAATGATTTATTTTAATGACCTACTGATACACAGCTTTTGTATTTCTTAGATGTGTTTGGGGGATTTTACTGTTGATGGTATGCTGGTGGGATCTGGAGAGGTTAAAAGAAAAGGAGAGAGCTTTCTTATTACCATGGACAAAATGGAACCAAATCCCAGTCCTTACTCAACCCTCTGCAGACATAAAGCACAGCTCTCCCAGTATAGAAATGGAGCAACACCCCCCTCCTTCAGTTACTCTGGTGTGTGCTATGATGATGATGTGGGGTCAGTAAATTTTAGGAACTTCCTCTCACTTGACATTTATCTGAGATATCTAAGATTCTGGCCTTTTATATCACCTACTTACAGTTATATGCCATAAATCTCCTATGACTTAGGAAAACATGTGATCCGTGGTACAAAACAGTTTCTCTTGCATTCTAGGGAAATCCAAATATGTTGTCCATGAGTATCTTGAAATTGAAATCAAGATTAAATCTATATTGCCTCCACCTAGACTTTGCTTATGGTTTCATATTAAATACAGGTAGTCATCTGCTTGACCAGAATTTAAGTTGTTCAGGTTTTAATCATGACCAGAGCTTCTGAACAAGCTGGAAAATGCTTCATGTTTCAGATTGAACTCTGAGAATTAAAATAACTCTATCAAATGTGGAAAATATTAACGGTTTCTGCTCTTCAGAGCAGAGTGTGGAGTCTGCACACACACAGACAATACAATTTTCAAATGTACTTAATAGTGGTCTGTCTAAAACCTTTGCATGGCAGTGTAAAAACAACTACAATTAATTTGCCTCAGTGTTAAAATAATAGTATTGATAATTGCACATAACACAGTTTACCACAGGAATCTAGTCAAACATTAACTGCTAAGGCTTCGAACATCTATGAAAGCATTGATTTTGTCTCTCTTTTATCAGTTATCATAAACTCAAAGCTCCAATGAGCCTGTAGGTATTCTGTTCTGCTGCTGCCAGAAAGGAGTTACGCCATTATGTGCCAAAAGCAGAGAGAGGGTAAAAACACATAAAAAGTGTTCGTAGCCATGCAGTATCTGGAAACGGGTATATCAGATCCACCTTGCCACTTCCCTACCAAGGAAGGTAATGAATTCGAAGGGTAAATGTCTTCCTACAGCCACATTTGGTGATCACTTTGACCCCAATCATGGGAGAAGACACAACAACAAAAATTCTCAAAGACGACTCTCTGTAGTGTTTCTGCTGCTGATTTACCCCATCTGGTAGTCTGTCTCCAGGGATGGTAAGTCTCTGAGACTTCAGAAGTCTTGAAACACAAACATGAAAAACATTGCTGAGAACAATGAGGAGCTCCATTTTCTTTTCTAGGACCAAAAGGGAAGAAAATCAGGAGAAACAGACTCACAGGACTCAATATAGAAATAGATTGAACCAAAGAAGTAAAAGACTGCATGTGATGATTTTTACAGTAGCTTCTTTGACAATATCAATATCAAGCCATCGGTATGAATAAAACACTGAGACTGTCACTCTGCAGTCATGCCTAACCAACAAAGATGAACTTCAGTCAGGTCCTTAAATCATGGTAATATTAAGCATATCTGTAAGTGTTTTGCCAAGGTAGGCTCATAAAGAAATACCTGGCAGCACCACCTCAGTATCACTCAGTACCCTTCTGTCAGGAGTGTCACCACTTCTTAAGCAAATGCTTCAAGCCAAAAAACCCTTTCAATAACTGTGAGAAAATTAGCCTTTGACTAGATCCAAGAATAAGTTCCCAAAGAAAGCCACAATTCTGAGCTCTCATATAAATCTCCCCTTGGCAATTAAAGTTGTAATTTTCTTATTTTAAAGACTGTATGTTTGCACTATGCTCTTAGATTAATTTTTAAGTAAGTCTACTAGTGGTACGGCTGTTTTTGAGAAGAGCTGGTGCCATGTTCCCTGTCTGTCTAGAGGAACATCCTCCAGTAATGAGACGAACCTCACAGTGAGGTCCAAACAAATTGCAAATGACCTTTTCCCTGGGGATCCACATGCTACAGTAAGTCCAGATTCCCTGACCTGCTGAAATGAGGGTGACTGCAAAAGGTAGAATTGGACTCATCTGCAAGACATATAGCAGAGCGAGGAACAGCGAATGAGTTTTGTGTTTTTCAGGAAGGATTGTCTGGAGGGGCAGACTCAGCCTCCTTACCCATTCTGTCCTGCTATTTTGCCTATGGTTTCCTGCCTTGTAATCCAAAGTAACAGCAAGCAATGTGGGCTGTCCCCCTCTGCTTTCAGTACACACGGCTGTTTTATTGGCATCCCACTGGAAGCTGGTGGACAGCCTGTGGGCCACAAATGCTGTGCTAAACAGTCAGGTGTATTTGGCCACAGGGGCTCTGCACGCTCTGGAAGCTATGCTTCAGCTGCCAGACTTGCCATGGTACTACCTACATGGAAAGTTAGGCTGGCCTTGAGGCAGTCTGGACATGCCCCAAATGCCATAGTGTAGTTAAGGGTGAACCTTGGTAAACAGAAGCTCCATGTAAAATGATGAACCTTGGCTACATGCCCCACCGCCCAGGGAGCCCTGTGGGGAAATGACCTAAGTGTGCCCCAGCCCTCCACCCCTTTGGCTTGGTTTCCGCAAGGAGAAATGCAAGAGCTTGGGCAAGATGGAAACAACTGGACACTGGCCAAGGCCTTACGCAGATCGCCAGGGGCAAGAGCCTGGAGACAGCCTGGTGGGGCTCAGTTGAGGCAGAGCCAGGTCTTACCCATTTCTGATGTGGAGAAAGGTCAGTTTTGCCAATCCTTACTGCCTGACCCAGAAGATCAACCCAGTGAGTTAGGTCATTTTTAAAACATCCATTTTCCTCACCAGCAGCAATCTGCACTGTGAAGTGAGGTGTGATTACTTGTACTCAAGGCATCTTTAATCCCACAGGTTAACCGTAACACAGATTAACAGATAACCAGACCACCATGGCTATGGCAGCTCTAGTCTTGGTGTGGGCTGCACAAATCTGCATGGGATTGTGGGGACCTCTACAGCAGCTGCTTAAAAGCAGACACATCACTAGGCAGAGCACGATTTAATGAATAGCAGTGTCTTACAGAGCACATGCTTGGTTTTAGCGCCTGCCTGATGCAACTAAAATGCTCACACTAAAATAAAATACACTTAAGCTACCAAAAGGTACTTCGCATTCATGAGGTCCACACTGTCAATTCCTGCAGCTCAGCTAAGTGCAGCCACATCTTTATCTCTGAACTTTACCAGGCGCCTAAACACTTAAGCTCTAGCTCTCAGAAGTACTCAGCAGATTTCCAATGATAATTCAAACTGTATAAGTTTCTGCCGGTGACAAACAAGGTAGGATATTACCTGATCTCCACAGAACGTGGGGAACCTGCTAAGGTGAACTGAGTATCTGTGTCAGTACAAGAGAGATGAAGAAGTGGGGAAAGAATGATCTCTTAGTCTGTACATGAGACTCTCAGGATATGGTAGGATATGTTTGCCTTACATATTCTGACTGAGATTTCCAAAGTTGTGCTAAGTTGTTGGACCACCTTTCCTGTTAAATCTTAGGAACTTAATAACTGAATCTCCTAGGCAGATGTGAAAATTTTGGCCTAAGTATATAATCTGTAATTCAACTTCTTTTACTGTATTTTCCAATAAATGGATGAAAACTCAAAACGCAACTTGCTGTGCTGGCTTTTTGCCTGCAGGCTGGAGTGAGGCAGTTGTTTGCCCTACCATTGCTGTGGTCTCACATGTGTTTTCCAGTTTGGATGTTGGCCTGTTCATGATGACCAAAAAGGCAAATGCTGGCTCCGAACAGCCCACTTACTTGAATCTGGTCTCACAGTGGCCTATTTTCTTTCAAAATATACCCTTTGAGAATGTTATATGCTTGTTATAAAGTAAATGAACTTCACTTCCTCACCACCATAGCCATTAGGCTGACAAGGACAGCAGGCAAACATAATCAGCAAGTGCAATCAACAACAGACGGAAGCAAAATCAACTTTCTTTTAAATAGCCGTTTACTAATGACAATAAGGAACATTCGGCACCTCAGATACTTATTTTGAGTTTAGTACAAGAGGAAGTTTATCCAAGATAGCATCAGATGTAGCCAAGAAAATCTGCTCTAATTGAAACTCCGTCCATAACTCATGGTATTGTGGAAAATTAAAACGGAACCACAATATCTGTTCAAGACAGACAATTACATCTGAATTCTCCTGATGTTCACAGGAGACTAGAGGTAAAGAGGTTATGGGGAAGAAGGTCAGGATAGATATTCATAGTCCACACCTTTTTTTTTAAAATTGTCCTTTTAATATACTTTTTGAAATTACACCCACAAAAGTTATCCACTGGAAAAACATTGTAAACTGTTGAATATCCACATTTTCAGCAAGTAAACTATTATTTTAGCCTCTCAGGAAATCAGGTTTAATAAAAATTATGCAACTCACTCAAAAGTTATGTAACAGTCTGAAATCTTTGACCAAATTTGAATAAGTTACTTTACATGTGCCTGATTTGGGATAATAATGGTCCCTGGAATACCTTGTTATGGAGTTTCATGAACCTCCTGTTCCCATGCTGTGGTCCTTCTTAAGTATCTTTGGCTTTGGTTGAATGGGCAGACCAAAATCTGTGTCATCTTTATCTGTCACACTCAATTTTCTTTCATGGAGTAATTTTGTTGAAGTGTCCCAGAGTAGTGGATCTTGGAGTTTATAAATTTCATGAGATATAGGAAACACATGCCCCTTAAAACAATTTTTATACCTTTTATCTGTGATGGCTAGAAACATTCATTATAACATCAGAACATAATCCAAAGCCTCTGGGAGCTGATGTCTCTTTTATAAATGCATTTACTTTTATAATTGGAGTTACTGCATACAATGTCACCTAGTAGTCCCTGCTTCAGATCCATAACTTGTGTCTGAGGTTAGGATAACTTTTGGGAAAGCCCAGACTCTTAGCTTTAGAAGTCCACAAACAGTTGAGAAGGTTTATCAGACCCATGACAAAATACCAAAGGGAAAGCCTCGAGCAGTCTCTCTCATGGAAGTTCCCAGGTAACATGGCAATGCCGGGAAGCCTGGTCTTAGAGGCTTAAATATTGTGAGCCAGAATCTCAGCTAGAACAGACAGGCAAAGCCCACTGAAGTCAATGAAAGTATTCAAATATATAATGGCTAAAAACACAACCTGAAATTTCTCTTCTGAGTTTTTTCTGTTTGTTTTTCATAGAATAGTTTTGGTTGGAAGGGATCTTAAAAGGTCATCTAGTCCAAGCCCCTGCAATGAACAAGGACATCTTCAACTAGATCAGGTTTCTCAGAGCCCCGTCCAACCTGACCTTGAATGTTTCCAGGGATGGGGCGCATCTACCACCTCTCTGGGCAACCTATGCCAGTGTTTCACCACCCTCATTGTAAAAAATTTCTTCCTTATATAGAGTCTAAATCTTCCCTCTTTTAGTTTAAAACCATTACCCCTTGTCCTATTGCAACAGGCCCTGCTAAAAAGTTTGTCCCCATCTTTCCCATAGACCCCCTTTAAGTACTGAAAGGCTGCAATAAGGTCTCCCTGGAGCCTTCTCTTCTCCAGGCTGAACAACCCCAACTCTCTCAGCCTGGACTCATAGGAGAGGCGCTCCATCCCTCTGATCATTTTTGTGGCCCTCCTCTGGAACCACTCCAACAGCTCCATGTCTTTCCTGTGCTGAGGACTCCAGAGGTGAATGCAGTACTCCAGATGGAGCCTCACCAGAGTGGAGTAGAGGGGTAGAATCACCTCCCTTGACCTGCTGGCCATGCTTCTTTTTATGCAGCCCAGGATAAGGCTGACTTTCTGGGCTGTGAGCATACATTGTTGGCTTATGTCCAGCTTTTCATCCACCAGTACCGTCAAGTCCTTCTCAGCAGAGTGACTCTCAATCCCTTCATCCCCCAGCCCACATTGATACCGGGGGTTGCCCCAACCCAGGTTCAGGACCCTGCACTTGGCCTTGTTGAACCTCATGAGATTCGCATGGGCCCACTTCTCAAGCTTTTCCAAGTCCTTCTGGATGGCATCCAGGTCCCTCTGGATGGCATCCTGTCCATCAGGTGTGTCAACTGCACCACTCAGCTTGATGTCATCTGCAAACTTGCTGAGAGCGCACTCAATCCCACTATGTCATTTATTAAGATATTGAACAGTGCTGGTCCCAATATGGATGCCTGAGGGACACCATTCATCACCAATCTCAATCTGGACATTGAGCCATTGACCACTACCCTCTGGATGTGACCATCCAACCCATTCCTCATCCACTGAACAGTCCACCCATCAAACCTGTATCTCACCAGTTTACAGAGAAGCATGTTGTGGGGGACTGTGTCAAAGGCCCTACAGAAATCCAGATAGACGACATCCATAACTCTTCCCTTGTCCACTGATGTAGTCACTCCATCATAGAAGGCCACGAGGTTGGTGAGGCAGGGCTTGCCTTTGGTGAAACCATGCTGGCCATCTTGAATCAGACCCCTGTCATCCATGTACTTTAGCATAGCTTCTAGGAGGATCTGTTCCATGATCTTCCCAGGCACAGAGGTGAGGTTGACAGGTCAGTAGTTCCCAGGGTCCTCCTTTCTACCCTTTTAAAAAATGGGTGCAATATTTCCCTTTTTCCAATCACCAGGGACTTCACCTGACTGCCATGACTTTTCAAATATCATAGAGGGTGGCTTGGCAACTACATCAGCCAATTCCTTCAGGACTCTGGGATGCATCCTGTCAGGTCCCATAGACTTCTATACATTCATGTTGCTCCAGTGGTCACAAACCTGATCTTCTCTTACAGCAGGAAGGACTTTGCTCCCCGAGTCCCTGCCTTGTGGTCCACCCACTCCAGAAGTGTTGGGAGAGAGGTTGCCAGTGAAGACTGAGGCAAAAAAGTTGTTGAGTACCTCAGCCTTCTCCTCGTCTGTTGTTACCAGTTTGCCAGTTTTTCTCATCAGGGTGAGTACACTTTCTTTGACCTTCCTTTTCTGGTTGACATACCTGTAGAAGCCCTTCTTATTATCTTTTGTGTCCCTTGCCAAGTTCGGCTCCAGTTGTTCCTTGGCCTTCCTGACCCCATCCCTACACAAGCGGGCAGCCTCCCTGTACTCTTCCCAGGATACCTGTCACTGCTTCCACTGCCTGTGCATCTTTTCCTTGCCCTTTAGTTTGACCAGCAGGTCTTGACTTGGCCATGTTGGTCTCTTGCCTTCCTTTCCTGATTTCTTACAGCTGTGGATTTTTGACCAATTTTTCTCAAAGGCACTGTTCTGGGATGTAGCCAGATAAGGCTGATGCCAAAGGGGAAAAGCAAAAATCCCCAAGCTAGATTTCACAGTTGCCTGACAGCCAAAGATACAGTTGTTTGATTTGCATACTGTAAAGTCATTGAATTAACCTAATTAATTAATTAGGTTTAGGGTTTTAGCTGAAGAAAAATCCCACCACTGTATATGTTTTCATGAACTCAAATCCCATGGAAAAGTACTGCCTTCCTATCTATTGAAGGTAATAGGTTGCATGTTTGAAAAAGAGGACCCTCACTGTCACAATGTGCGACATAATTAGCTTCCTTCATGTGTTGACCTGGCCAATATATTTTATCCCTGACACAAAATGGTTGTTTTTCCCCAGTATACTTTCAATAACTAGTATGTTTTCTCAGACACACAGTAGTATGCTTCAAAGTCACTTTCTCACGCCAAATTACGTCTGGGGTGTAACTTCTTTGCCTTCAGCAGAAATACACTTCCCAAATGAAATGGTCCTATCTGTGAGTTTTAAAATCAGATTGTTTGTAATATTTATACATTTTCATTAACGTCAGAACTCCAACTGGCGCATCAGTACATCTGTAATGTTTGGGAGCGCCCTGAATGCATCAAAAGTGTCAACACCACCCCTCTGCAGTTCTACGCTGCAGATTTCCACATGGACTGGAAAGAAATACGGTCACCAATTTAATAGTTAAATCAAAGCTTGGGAGGTTACCAAATTGTCCAGATGTATCTGCCTTGCTGCTGGAATCCCTTGTTGCTTTGCATGAATGCAGGGTTCCCTTCTAAAAGTGATTACAATTGTTTGTGTTTAGAAATGTCAGGAGGAAAAAAGAAAACAGTGATAGAAAAGTTCATGGCAGTCAGCCCTTCTCATTCCAGCCTCCTAACACACAGAGTAAGGAGGGACTTCATGACCACATCAAGACAGCAACTGCACATAATTTCAGCAATAACAGTAGATGAAAAATATGTTCATACCTTCCTTTGGTTGCTTGTTCTGTGACCAACGCAAATGTCCATGGAGAACAGTGGTAAGTAAATAAATGGTTTCCACGTGGATAAGGTAGCTGTTTGCTTGCTTCTCTGCCTTTTAATGCCTCTTTTCTATACTGTTCTTTACTATAACCTCATCTGAAGCATTATTCTGAATTAGTTTTAGAATGATTTATTATTTGGACTGCGGAAGGAGACAGAGTCATGGACCAGGATCCTAGTGTTCTACATGATCAAAGAGACCAAAGTCCTTGCCCCAGAAATTTTGTAGTCTATAATTTGAGAAACAACAGATAAAGACACAGACAAATACAGAGAATCAGTGAGCGTAATATTTGCCGTGGTAAATTATAGCTGAGTCGGTGGCTCTAATGCAACCAGGCGCACTTATCTTCTGAAACAAGGGGTCCATACCTTGGTCTGCACTAATCTCCGAACCCTGCCTGGTGATTGTATGGGAGATGAACTCAGCCAACACAGTGCCATGGACCATCCTAACAACCTGCCAGTAGAGACCGTTGAGTTCCTGTGTCCAGAGCACTGTTTGGTACTGCTTTATTTGCTAGTATAGACGGAGTCACTGACCATCTTGATGGGGCTTGATCAAAGCAAACCAGCTGCCTTTGCAATGACGTAAAATGTAAGAAACTATATACGATGTGTCCAGATAATCTTAATAAAAATGTAATCTCAGCAAATAGACTCACTGTTAGGATAAACCATATGAACAAAATTGAAGTGTTTGGTTTTTTTTTCTTCACCAGAACAGTTTTTAAAACAAACATATCCAAGAGTTTTGGAAAGGTTAGAAACCCTCAGGCTTTTGTGCATAAATCAGCCTCTAATGAATAGTGAATTAGCAGGTGATTTTCTTCCAGGGCAAGTTATTTCTCTGAACAACTTCTTTTTCTCCCTCCAGAGCAGATGGTAGTGTTCAATGTCTAACAGAGATTACCAAAAGAGATGGACAACTTATGTTTCATTTGTGCGCACATTTTTGTGCAATTGCTTTGTTAGACAAATCTGTTTTATTGAAACATATCCACACACGCACATGCATTAAGCATACAACACCCAGGGTTTGTGCATATGTGATGTATATAAACAAAGCCACAAAATCAATCAAATACACCTTTAACCCATCTATTAGCGTACTGCAGTGTAAACCACTTATGCCTTTGTCTAGAGGAAAATGTCTTCCCAGTCCCACAACCACTGTATTTCAAGGCAGTGCATTATAACACTGTCTGTCCTGTAGCGGTGGTGATGGAGTGTATGGTGAGATTGCCACTGTAAACCTACAAAAAGAAAGTGAGAAAAAAAAAAAGGTTTTGCAAAAAAATTGGACCTATTCACAGAATGATTCGTAGTAGGTTGAACCATTGTAAGAATTGAAAAAATACGGTCTGTTATGTGCCTTAATGTGGGTCGTAGTCCCTTCATGCTGGTAACTGGGTCTTAATAATCCAAGTAGATCACTAACCATACTAGCACAGTCATACTGCCCTGTGAATGTCCAGGCAGATGTACTCAACCACTCCTGTTTAACTATGCATTGACCCCTCCTTCATGTCCCCACAGCTTTTTTCTTATTCATAACATTTTTGGTTTTTATTTAGAAGAACACAGAGGAAAAGATCCCTCTGGCTTTGCAGTAACCAGGCAAGAAATGGAGTTTCTATTTTCATAGCTACAGTAGTAGCAATATTTCTTAAGGAGTGATAGTCACCAGAGAAATTACAATACCAAGATTTTGTTGTGTTCTTTGCGAGTTTTGATAGTGGTGATGTAGCTGTGACATCAAACACCATTAGCCCTTAGACTCTTTGCTATCCATTCAAATCACTTCAGTTGGATGTAACGATAGCCTCCATTCATGTTCACAGACAAGAACATGCTGCATGCAGTACAAACAACGGGCAGATCCTTTCTAGATGCTTTCTAGATGATATGGACCATTTGGGCCCTTTATGTCCTCAAGACAACACAATTTTATTGGGCCAGCCAGTGACACAGCAGTGATATTTGAATACTGCAAGAGTTTCTTGCAGCCCAAAGTTCTCTGATTTAGCATCAAGCTCAGCAATCGATATTTTAAGGAGCCAATGCTCTTCAGATGACGTCTGCCTACAAGAAAGCTGGAGAGGGACTTTTTACAAGGGTGTGTAGTGATAGGACAAGGGGTAATGGCTTCAAACTAGAAGAGAGTAGATTTAGATTAGATCTCAGGAAGAAATTTTTCACTCTGAGGGTGGTGAGGCACTGGAACAAGTTGCCCAGGGAAGCTGTGGAGGCCCCATCCGTGGAAGTGTTCAAGGCCAGGCTGGATGAGGCTTTGAGCAACGTGGTCTAGTGAGAGGCGTCCTTGCCCATGGCAGGGGGGTTGGAACTAGATGATCTCTATGGTCCCTTCCAACTTAAACCATTCTATGATTCTATCATTTTCTTCATTAGTGAAACAAGACTGAAGTGTTTTCCCTGAAGACCTGGTGACCACGGAGGTGCTGGTTGGAGGTATGCTCACACTGTCCACTCACTGGCAAAGCCAGCTGGTTCCCTGTCCCCAGGTACTGAATCCCACTCCCCCGTTGTCCCCTTCTGTTGGACCATGGCATGTACTGGAAATCAGTTCAGTTAAATTATTTTAAAAAATCTGTTTTAAACCCAGATCATTTCACTAATTCAAAGCCCGACATGGGCCCACAGGCAGTGGGACCAGCACTGAGAAGGTGAAGGCTTGAAGGGACAGGGACAGAGCAGGAGGGGAAGGGAGAGGAAAATGAGCATCCAGCCATATGGGGGCTTGAGACGGCATCATCATGGAGAAAAAAGTGGAATCAGTTTTCCTGCATCGGGGGAAACTAATGAGCAAAGTACCATTTTTGGAACTGGAGTTGAGACCAGTCAGGTTAGAATTCAACTGCTGTGAATGGGGCAGAAATACTTTCTAATGTTCACCAGGATTTACACTGTGATTTAAAGCATAAAACCTCCATTTAAGTGGCATGTAAACTAATTAATGGCAATGCAATGAAAAAGAGTAATAATTTTTTTAAAAGCCACAATGTTAAGACGCTTAACTGCTGCTTCTTGTTAAGTAAAGAGTTCCAAAGCTCAAACATAAGTTGCAGCAATTTTATTAAAAAGTCTCAAAAAATTATACAGAAAATCTGCCCGTATTCTTTCAAACATAGAAGATTATTCACCTTCTACTATTTTTCTACACTTCTCATTTCTAGGTTGCTGGAAACATTTCCCAAGAAAAATTTTGGGCTAGTACTTACTAATTTCTGAATGCCAACAAGTTTAATCGTAACCTAGTTTGTCTGATATTTGCAACACGAAAGAAGGAGAACCAGAGCCAGCCTTGAACATGAAGCAAATGTCGCTCCCATTAAAATCAATGAAGACGTACAATTCACTGTAACTAAGGCTTTTGTATATTCATTGCTGCGAGAATAAACAGGTTTAATGGCTTTGATATTATGATCATGAAAGACTCTGCCAGAACACGTATTAGTATGCTTTTTTCAGATAATTTCTTATTTTTCCAAAACCAACACGATGATGATGGACAGAACTGTTTTATTTATGTACCTGAAATTAAATCAAATACACTGAAGACTCATAAATTGTTAGGGGAAAAAAAAAAACCCACAAAGTTTTCCAAGTCCCCTGGACTCTGCCCTAGTGCCATACATAATTTACAAGTGAAATTAAATCTCAAAGCATGTCAGTGTGCTTTGTACAAAGCAAAGACCATACCTAGGTGCTGGAGAAATTCAGCTGGGCTCTGTAAGGGATTCTAGACATGTGCAAGGGCTTATGCCTGCATGGGAGCAGAGCCAGGCGAAGTACAGGTATGAATGATGACAGCTGTCCTCCTTTTCAGCCAGGGCATCTAGGGAGACTCCCTATGTGGCGTAGCCCTCCTCAAACAACTTAATTTAATCCTTTAGCTATGACATCCCTCTTATCATTCCCTTTGCCATCACCTCATACATCACGGAAGTGTTATTCATTCATTCATTCATTATTAGAACTGGGCATTGACAAGTATATTTTAATAACATGTATTCCTTACAAAGGCTGTTTATTAAGCTAATATTTCTAGGCCTTTTTACAATTAATCATAAAGTATTCAAGACGTATATTTTCATTATCTGTCTGGCTTTTTGATTGGATGAGAGCCCAAAAATCCTAAGATGAGAGCGTGCTGGCACAACTGTGTGTGTTTGATATCATAGAATTCCATTGCTACAAGAACTCGGTAGAGGAAAAAGTGTTCTACTTAAAACCTAATTGAAAAAAAATGAGTTTAATGCTATTTGTTTGTGAACTGAGATACATAACGTGAAAATAATCTTGAAGTTGACAGTATTTTCACTGGCAGGGCTTTTCTGGTCTGAGCTGCATGTTTTTGATCAATTCGAGAGAGTGAGACAAAGAGAAAAGAGCCAAATTGCCAATGATTTTTTTCCAATATGACATTTTGACTACAGTTTTACATCTGATCAGGATTTCTTAACTTGAAAGTTCTCTTATTAGAAAAAGATTATTCGCACAAATCTGACTTTCCTCGGATATGAACCACTTCTGAGGACATTTTCATAGAGAAAAAACTCTCCCACGCTACAGACTAGCCAGTAGACCAGTGGAAACATTGGAGGTAACACTGGACGCTGACCTGCACATGGGAAAGCAGCTGTACCTCTCCTGCTTGTCCTGGTTCAGGAATTGTAATTTCTGAAAGAAATGCACGCAAATTAGAGATCTTGTACCTCTTTTCAAATGTAATTTGGTGACAATATAAATTGTTAGCCCTGCAAACACAACGTGCAATAACAGAAAGCAGATATTACGCAGAAAGTAAAGAGTACGGAAATGGCAAATCATCCGTGGGTTTAATACTAACTCCTTTTCTACAAACGTGTCTTCCTAAGGGTATTAATCCTGTGCAAAATCCAGCTGAGATCGCCAGTGCACCACATGAGTCTGGGAGTCTGGCTTGAGGGAGAGGACTGTGGGTTGGGGGTTTGTGTCCGTTACATGAGTTTTCTTTAGCGAAGCAGAGCACAAAGCCTTTTAAAGTAGACATTGCACAGTTTGTTTTCCACAATGTAACATTCTTTAAGTTCACTTGGTGAAAAGTGCTAAATAAAGAAAGTCAGGTGTTAGGACTACTGCACACCTTTCACCACATTTTAGTTCTCACCTCTCAGCAATTCAGAGAGATGCCTCTTCAGGTCAGGATCCTTTTTTCTGATGTGTCAAAAGAGCTCCTACAGTACTAAAAAGTGAGAACATTTCATACTAATAATATATAAATTATATATAATATATTTTTAAGACTAGTTTTTTACAGGAAACATTTATCTAGACGAAGTCATAAATGACCCTTGTTGGCTCCCTTATTTTTCAAATGTGGTAAATTCTTCCCAAATTGTCAGTCAATACATTTCACAATGTTTCTGCAGAAATCTATCAACAATCATTTCATCTGAATCTGATTAAACAGAGCAAAGTCACTGAGCGTGACCAATTCCTTCTTAGCTTGCCCTGAAAAGCCTAACAAGAATAAAAGTTTCTAACATTCCTTGTTTCCACTCAGCATTGTATTTGCATGCAAAACCCAGGAAAAAGATCAGATGGGCAACATGGGCATGTTGGGGCTTTCTGCCTTTGAAAGAAGTTCCTGAAACAGACTCCAGGTACGTGACCCTTACAAAAGAGGTTGTTTGGGATCTTTCCTTTCCCCCATGACTTTACAAACTCACACAGGCTCAGTTTCCAGTCCTTTGTGCAAAGCCAGGGATACATTAAGGAAGGAGAATCCACAAGGGAGCAGGTAAATGGTTACTGAAGAAACACTGGTGTCATAACCTGCAGCCACCCAGAAGTAGCTGTCAAAGAACCAGTGACCATAAAATGGCAGGGGTCAGCTATTCACTGAGACTAGTTTTCCAAGGTGAATATAGTAATAAATCCAGGGCTATGCTCAGAAGGAATTTGGATTCCTTAGGTGCTGGATACAGATGCTTTCTAGACTTCCATAACATGATCTTCAAAGCCCTAAGTCTTGTAAAAATTATTGTAGAAAAAAGAATGTAAAAAATCGTGTAAAAATGAATACACAAAATACTTGTTATTCAGAGCAATCTTTCCCCTCCTAGCCTTGCTCTGTCCAAGATACATTTGTGTTCATTGTCAGGAATTAAATGCACCTGGCAAATCTTGGATATGGGAGAGCTCTAGTGGACACAGAAATATTAGTTCCTTTCACTTCCTCAAAATAGTGAGGATTTGTTTTGGGTACCTTCACTTGCCACAAGTCTTTCTTTTCAATATGCTTTTGATGCAGTGCTTTGATAACAAGAGAAAATAAAAATAACCAATGACATAATTTGGTGGGATTCTTTTTAAATTAGACAACACTGTTGGTTTTATCAACAAATGTATATTTGTCTCTCTTTATCTAATACTGTTTAAACTTCCTGTTAGCTTTGCTTGGAAATCCCGTACCCATCTCTGAATCACAAGTTTTTGTTACCTTTGTTTTCTCAAATGGGCTAGTCAAGTAAAACCCAGAGCATTTATTATTAACCTGGATTAAGTTTGGAAGCTCACTGTTCTCATTTCAGACCTGAAAGCAATGAAAACTAGTCTGCTTTTTTGCAGCTATACTTATGGTTTAATATAAGATATGACCTCTACCTGCTCATCTTGCCTCTCTGATTACAGTCATCTGACCCTCAAAGCAATCATAGAATGGTTTAGGTTGGAAGGGACCATATAGATCATCTAGTTCCAACCCCCTTGCCGTGGGCAAGGACACCTCCCACTAGACCAGGTTGCTCAAAGCCTCGTCCAACCTGGCCTTGAACACTTCCAGGGATGGGGCATCCACAGCTTCCCTGGGCAACCTGTTCCAGTGTCTCACCACCCTCAGAGTGACAAATTTCTTCCTGAGATCTAATCTAAATCTACCTTCTTCTAGTTTGAAGCCATTACCCCTCATCCTATCACTACATGCCCTTGTAAAAAGTCCCCCTCCAGATTTCTTGTAGGCCCCTTTCAGATACCGGAAGGCTGCTATATCTTCTTCCTTCCGCCATCAATATGTGAGTTCCTCATAATGAAAAGTGAAAAAAATATCTGCTTGAGGTTATTTCCCTATGAACTTGCAAAATGTTAAGCTTTTGCTTAGATTTTCTGATAATATTAATTATTGTCTATTAATTTAAGTAGGAAATACCTGTATTATACCACACGGTTGCAAAAAGGTCAGCACATTCTCCCAGTGGACAAATATACTTGAGCACAGTGGAAGGACAACAGTTTTATTTATCCAGCTTAACTTTTCTGTTAGATATACAAAAAAAAGATTGTGCTATTCTTACATGGTGCAGAGAGAAACTGAAATGAGCAGCAGTAGGGGCAGGGAAGAGCAGCCCCTCACCCCAGATGCTCAAGGTCTGAAAGCATAAGTTAAAGAGCTGAGGGACACCGGAGGTACAGGAGTGAACCTGGGGACAGAAGATGAGTGTAGGGCAGCCTGGGAACAACACTGGTGTGGAGTGTGAATGGCAGGTGTGGGATTCTAATTAAATCATCGAGAAGCTGTAGCTTGGAGCTGAAGTGCGCATCAGTAATTAGTGTCCTTGTCTCTGGATCTTTCCAAACCAACATTCTCTACCTCATCCACCATACTGGTATCTGCACTTTCATAGACCTTCATTATCTTCAGCTGTTTTATTTATCATCCTTTGCTCACTATTGGAAGATCCATTTCTAACTCTGAACAACCCACCTTTTTTTGTGAAATTTCAAGCAGACGCTTCAGTGCTTTTTCCCCAAGCTGCCCTTCAGTCTTAGGAGGAGTTCCTATAAACTCCCGCAAATTAAACTCATCAATCCCTTTCACACTATTTGAGCTGCTAGACTGCTAAGATCATGAATGTGCTGCCTATCTCTCTGATCAATATTGTCTCACTCTTTCTTTTTCATTGTTTATACCCATTTATTGTCTTTGGTCTTACCTTTGGTTTGTAATTTCCTGGGGAGGGCTTCCTGTCTGGTCACTGCTTGTCCAGGGCTCAGTTCAGTGGATCTTGGCTCTCAACTGAGACGCTCAGACATAACGTTAGTGCAACCGATAGATGAAGATGGCATTTGTAGGGAAGACTAACTGGTACCAACATTTTTATCTGCATAAGAGCTGAAAATTGCTTCAACAAGCAGAAAGTTGTTCAGATTCATAGAAGCCTTGAGAGCCAGCTGGAGCCTATGAGACCCTGATAAGCTCACCCTTACACCACCCTTATACCAGGAGAAAGCTGGAAGGCCTCTTTCCTATGCCTTCTGGAAATGGGTGAAGTAGTACAAAAAGGAAAGGAAAGGACAAAATTCCCACATGATTAGAATCAGACAATCAGAAAATAATCTGGATTGGAAGGGAGCTCAGGAGATCATCTAGT
>VFFE01008952.1:628605-640335 GCA_008921705.1 Burhinus oedicnemus | reverse complement strand
TTTTTTTTTTTTTTTTTTTTTTTTGTGGAGAGGAAGAGCTGATTTTCAAATTTATGCCTTTGAATGCCTCCTGTTTTTTGGTCCAAGTTATTAAGGCATCTCATTTTCTGGAAGCACTGAACATTCAAACCTTTGAAAATCAGACCCTGGAAAAGTGATGCAAATCATTCACCAAAAATGCATGTTTCCAGAACCACCAACTATTTTTTAAAATCTTGCTGTGATTTAGATATTCCCTTTGTTGATAATCATTAAAATATGGTAATTGTTACCAGGCCTCTGCTAAATTTCAAAAGAAAACTGATACGCACTTTAAAGTAACAGGAATGCTGCTCGTTTTCAGTTTTAAAAAACAAGCACATCTCTATCTAGTGATCCTTCTTAATGAAGCATGTCTTACATCTCCGACTGCCAGGGAAACAGGGAAATAGGCTGTCCAGATTGCTATGCAGCCAGATACTTGCTCACTCCAGGAGAGCTGCCAAATTGCTCTCATTGGGAAAGAGCCTCCTTCAGTCTGGAGGTGACTTTCATTTCTTCTGGCTGTGGCAGAGAACTTAGCGTTGTGCACGTTTCAGTAGGGCTTGATATATGAGAGGCCGTCTCCCGTGGTGGTAGACTGCCTGTCACTCACTCTCTCCCCATCAAAAGTCTATTTTAATATTGCTGAAGAGGTATTGCCTAATTGATCCACAGTTCAGTACAAATAATTGATTTCCCCTTTCCTAGTTGCTGCCTCACATGAAATGGTTTGGAAATGGATTGAACTATTTTGTGCTATTACCTGGAAGCAGCTATACCCGTTGCTGTAGGCAGCCTTCCCCCATGAAGGGGAAGGCAGAAAGTCTCTCTGGTTCAAAAGAGAGAGTATGGCAAAAATAGTTTAAAAAATATTTTTATTGGTAGATACAGACTTCCCAGTCACAGCAACAAAGAAAATGACAGAGTGGTGGTTCATCTAGCTATATTTCCTGCCCTTAGAGTCAAAGGCAGCTTAGATGTTTCATCTTAGACATCTGAGTCTGATCTCACAGACTTCAAGCTTGGTCACAGGTATGAATTAGACAGTGACAGCTACTTGAGTGAAAGGACGCAGTCCCTTAGCAGCAGCCATCGCAGCATTACTGTCTCTTATGACTCCATTATAGAGCAGATGTGCTCCAAGGGGTCTGATTTGCCTCCCAGGTGAAGGTATGCACAGAGCTTGGCAAGGGCACTCTGAAGAAGAGTGAAACTCCTAGTGGCCTTGGATACATGGAAAAGCACGACAGGTTAAATTGGCAGATATTATAGAAATGCAGTTGAGATGCTTGAGATAGGAACGCATGTCCTTTTAAAACAGGAACTAATCTCTTTTTTAGGGAGAAAAGAAAAAAAATATTTTTAAGTGCCACATAGCAGGGGCATTGCTTTTTCTTCACCTAGACAGCACCTATAAAAAGTCATCATTATCATAACATGAATCTTCCATACTCAGTAAAGAAATATAATGACTAGAGTTGCTTGTGAAACGTCTGTGCTTGTCTGAGCGTGCACTGGAGCTGCAACTTGGTCTGTACAGGTTCATGCAGATGTGCAAAATATCCCAATGGTTCAAACCAAACAGTTGCCGCCTTCTGCTGACAGCTGGTGGTGGGCAGCCCACTGCTCTGGGGCTGGAGGTCCCACATCACACCTCTCGCACAGCCCAGGATGGGGTCACCACATAGGTGGAGACTGCATCCTAAAAAATAAATAACAATAAAAATAGCCTCTTAATTCTTCCAGAATAAAATCTTTTAGGGATATTATAACTTCCTTCTCTTTTTCTTCATATTAAAAGAAAAATTAAACCAGCAAATCAGCAGCTCATGTTATTAGCCATGCTGGTTTCCGATAATCTCTGTCACCCACCAGGTTTACTGTCTAGTTTGTTGGATAAGGATCTGCAGACAATTCGTTATTGTCTTTGTAATCCTCTAGTCACCAAACATGTATTTATGTATTGTACGCTTGTTGCTAAACAAGAACAATCCAGAGTGGCCACTCACGTCATCACTCACAGTTGCCATGGAGATGAGTCACAACATATCTCTCTCTCAGGATGGCTTCCCACTTGGGGAGCTCTTCAAGGGTTTTCCCTGCCTTCGCTACACAGTAAAAAGCAGCTTTGTGAAGCAAAATTGATGATTTAGTTCTCCTGTGCAATCAGAGATATAATTCCTCCAGTGGTGCTAAAACTTTTATGAAATTGACTTCTGTGGCCGTTCAAAAACTCCCAAACATATCTTCACATGAAAACAATTTAGATTTGAATCCAAAATATTCTCATCCTCTTAAAATAAAAATAAATGTAGAACAAACTTTCCCCTCTTTTTCTGTGCACTAGAGTTTGCGAAGCAGCACCTTGTAAGGTCTGTGGGGAGGCACCCACTTTTGTCTTGGAAGAGTCCCTATGGATGAGCTCCAAAGGAGAAGTTAGACAAAAATTTTTTGGCATTTGTGGCTTCCCCATCATTGCCACAGGACCTGTACAATCCAAACACTCCCACATCTGACTGCAGATCAGTCTCAGTGTGTGATCAGACTGCCATTGATGTTGGCAGAGCACTTCATCGTGCCAGCAGTGGGAGGACAGGCAAATCTGGACCTGGATGAAGCCAGAGTGATGAGGACAGAAAACAAAACTGGAAAATGTAATGTTGCTGCTAACCATGTGTGTTTTCTGAAAAACAGCATATAGTTTCCCCCTTTCTCAGCAGAAGTCAAGGGCATGAATCCTCCATGGAGGGTAACATCATGTAGCGGGGCAAGTAGCTACCCAAAGCAACTGCAGAGTGGAGAGGGACTTTAGAAATCCCCTTGTCCTCTGACATTTCTAGTGGATTGCTTTCCTCAAAACACTGCTTTTGGGCAACACTCTGCTCCTTTGCTGTTATTTGTCAGCTCCAGTCTCCTCGCTCAGTGCATGAACATCTATCTCAGGTTAGAGGATATAGGGTCAGGGCCCGAAAATTAAATTCTGTAATGCTGAGCGATGCAAATCACCAAGTCCTGGAGATTTAGATTGACAGGGAATGGATGCAAAACAAAAACTGCAGGTTGCATGCTACAAATTCCCGTGCTGGTCAGGTAGTGACAGTCACAGGCAGATAATCGCAGGTGGTTTTCCACGTGTGGACATTTGGGCTTTAAAAAATGGGCATTACTCAAGCACTGTCCTCACTCAGCCACATGGTCATAATATGCATTTTTTAGCACTGTAATAGGACTTTCGTCAATTCAGAACAAAACCCATCAAGTTTTGAAACTCCATTTAAAAGAAATTGGACACAAATATTGTTGGATTGAACAAAGTGTTTCATTTTGATCTGGGATTTTTTTGGTATAAGGATATAACATATAAAAGAGAAAAATGGCATAAACTCAAGGTTATTTTGAATTGAAAGCTCAAAAGGCTCATCATAAAAAGTGCTGAAATGGGACAGAGATTTCAGCTGTGTCAGACCATTTATTCCTGGTCCACTTTCAAAAGGAGATGCAAACATATTCACAATGTTTTTGCAAATGACATTTTGATTTTGAAAGAACTGTGTTTTCCAAGTTAAAAAAAAAAAAAAAAAAGCTGTCGCACGAACAATTTTCTAATCAGCCCCAGTGAGTGCGAAAACTTCAGCAGCTGGATACAACATGCAAAGCCTGGGAAGGGGAATTAAAAATTCCCGATGTGTAAATACAGAGGATTTCTTATTTTTATTTTTTAGTTAAAAAAGAAAAAAAAGAAAAAGAGGTTTTGACATCATGCGATATTGGAGTGTGAGGGCTGCAGAGACCCCACCCTGCATCTGGCAGGCAGGGAGGTAACCGAAAGCTGCTCCGGTCTCCCACGGGCCATCTCCTCACAGGTGGAAAGCCTGGGCTAACGGAGGGGGGTTTCTGGGCGAAAGCAGTCGGGAGCACCCTGGGGAGCCCTGTAAAAATGACTCACTTGCAAGGGGTGGGGGCGTTTTTTTGGAAGAAGGTTAGTGGGGAGCAGGCTGCTCCGCTGGCCCTTGGGGACTGGGGCTGTGAAAAGACTGGGAGTTTTTACAGCGTGAGCAGGCTGCTGCTTCTCTTTTAACGTAGGAGGGAAGGGAAAGGGGAGGAGGACGGAGGGAGGGAATTGTTTTGGTTTTTGTTTGGGTAACAAAATCAGGAGAGACGGTTTGGTAGAGTTATCTAGCATAACTGTTTTTTTGCTTGCATGCTTTGCTGACACAAAGCTATGGGCGGTTTGCCGTAAGGCTTATGCTGCGGTTTTCGTTAAGTGCCCGATACAGAGCTGTTTTAGCAAAAGCCCCTGTGTTTCTGCTGGGAAAAATTGTGCTCTTACTGACAGCTTATTTCACTCAGTCAAAGTGGATGTTAGGGGGGAAAGATTATCCTAAGTATGCTGACAAAAGACCAGTTCTGCCACAGCTGTTCACACCAGAGCACTTTCCTGATTTTAGCATCCCGTCCACAGCCTTGGTAATTGTCTCGAACCCCATATTTATTTGACCGTGATTTGTTTTGCCTTTTGCACTATGGTTGTAAGTGGTGCTGTAAACATGTTTTCACTGTGGTGGAAGAGTACTTCAGGTTAGCTGTGTTTCTTGAGAAATGAGGGCAAATCAAATGCTTAACTCCAAATCCTATTTTTCATTTGTATGGTTATCTGGAGTTCACTTTAGAAATAAAATATAACTGAGGTAAATGTCAATTACACAGTGAACATTAAATCTGTACTGAATTATTTTCATTTTCTCAAATCCGAGCTCTTCCAGTGACCCAAAATGCATAGCTAATATTTTTAAAAATTTTTCATACTTCAGATGAAAATTAGTTCTCTACTGATTTCAGGCAAAGTGATTTCAAATAATATTACTTGTGGAATGAAAATTATGCTGCTCTCACTGTTCTGCTTTTGTTAGTTTTGTTTGTTTTTCGACTGGCTTTTTTCCAAGCCAAAATTAACAGGTATTAGATCAGTAAAATTACAAAAGAAGTTTGCGTGAATGCCCTGGGACTGAAACCACTATAGCATTTTACAGAAATTTGAGTATAACACTTTGCTAAATCTCCATTGTCTGCAAAGGCATGCCTAGATTCTTTACAGATTGTCTTTTTTACCTTTTTGAAGGAATGACAACATTAAGAGAAGGAAATATGTTTCTAAACAGCTTTTGCAAAATATCCAATGAGGCATAAAGCCCAACAAAATAATCAAAAAACCCCCAACAAAATAATCCAATAAACCCCAACAAAATAATTAAGCTACATCTCCTTTGTTGTATGCTTTGGACTTACGGCACCAGAGGAAGCACAAGCAAGTGCCAGGTTAGGATCCAAAAGAAGATGCAGCAAATATGCATCTTTCATTTTAGGTGTGTCCACACACTCCCTTTGGTTACGTTGCAGTGTGATGTGCCCATACTAACGTTAGACTCGCTAGTCCAGGTGTTGGTAGCTCTCTCTTCATAGTTATTCAGAGCTGAGCAGTCGCTAGGCTGCTCCGGTGATTTCACAGCCAGCCCCAGTTTCCATGGTTCAGAGGGTGCTGACGGTAGCTTTAAAGTTAGCTTGAGTATGCCTCCACCATGCTGCCATGGCACTGACTTACTTCTACAGGGAGGACAGGAACGTCAGACCTCCAGAGGAAATTCGGTAGTTACTAATGCCCACAACACAATTTTTATCATGGTGTATGGCATAGCAAAGGGTATGTTAATTCTTCTTCGTCCTTCTCCCATTCCTGCTTTCCATCCCCACCCCCATTCGTGCTTTGCTCCCGACTCATGGCTACAGCAATATGCGGAGGATATAGTACTCCAGTACAACGCCAAACATAAAACAAGATGTGTGACAAATTGTAATGACAAGGTTGATCTGGGTCTGTGTGTGGAGGCACTGTTTGCAGCACACGACTCAGAGAAACAGAGAGCTGGGTTACCGTGATGAACGCGTTTACGCCATGGCATCTGAAGGATCCCAGCAAAATAGCTCACTGTCTTCTCCCCTAAATGATGTTTTTTCAGTACTCAGCTCTATAAATGTGGAAAACTGAGTTCAATATATGCGGGTGTTTGCTGTTTTGGAACTGGCTTAACTTTCTAATGGTGAGAAAACAATGTCTTACTTTTCTGGGTGTCTCATGCCCCCGTGCTTCCCAGCTGGTGCCATGAGCACTGCCAGGCACTCTGTCCCAGTTCCTGTCCTTTGGTGGTTGCACCCCGAGGTCTGTGGGTTTGTTTCCAGCCGGGCATGGGTTGGTGGCTGGCTGTAAAAAGACGGCATTTGTAGTTGCTTAGGTCTAGGTCCTGCTCCTTTGTTATCTTGTGTGTGTGGCCCAGCACTGTCTAGTTTTGTGACTCTCCTACTTGATTCCTACATTTCTAGCTGATGGTGGGGGTAGCTCAGGCCTCCCACGGAGCAACATGACTTCTCTTCTGCTTCCCCTCACTGTGCTGTGCACGGAAAGTATTCCCACTGCCGGCCACTCAGGGCTGTCAAGTCCCAGGGTATAAGAGAAGCCATGGAGCTGTGCAGACAGATAAACGTGTGATGTCCCAGATACAGTGTCCTACCACAGCCCCCCTCTTTTGCCAGATCCAGGGTAGACGCAGTGCAAGAACCACATCACCCCACGTGTGGAGCCTTATGCTTTGAGCAACTGCAGCCTGAGATCTCTGGTTTCCAAACCGCTGTGCCTGGCGGAGCACAGAACCCATACATAAGATGATGCCAAACTGAATACTTACTTTCAGTTTTGGGTTTCCAGGATTTGGGCTGAACTTCATTTACCTATAGGAATTTAATTCCTTTAGCCAACATATGAATACATATAGATAGGACTGAACTTGGGGAACATCCTCCCTCCCTTATGTTCCCTTTAAGTGGCAGCATCAGAGAAATGTTCCTGAATGATGAGCTCTGTGCCAAAGACATTCCTGACAGTCATGTCCTCCATTTCCCGAGCTTTAAAAAATGTAGGAGATAAAGATTTATCTCTGTATTTGTTGTAACAGGGTGAGTAGATAGAGCTATATCACAGAAATCATGAATCAGAAAAAAAGTATCTAACAGATGGAAACGAAAGTGAGTTTTCAGTAAATGTCATCTGATTAGACTACTCAGTTTTTTGTGTAGTGCCTTTTTATTACTTCTAGGGCTAGGTTAAGATAAATGGCTAGAAGTAAAAATATTAAATACCTTTCTTTTTTTTTTCGGTTTTGTTCTATTACATGTAATTGTTGAAATGACAAAAATACATAAAAACTAAAACATCTCTGCTGCCATAGTTATAATGCCATTTCCCTTCTACATATGGGAGTGCATCCCATGCTTGCAGGGTGCCCTAACATTTTTACTGCCAGAAGGTACCAGATTTTGTATCTCATTCCTGGCACAGGAGGGTCGTGTTTCACCAGTGCATATATGAAATAGACATTTATAGTCGGCCTTTGTGTGCTGCAGCAGCACAGTTCCCTTCCTGTCAAAGGACTGAGCCGGAGGTAATCACCCTACGGGGTGCCTGTTGGACCAGAACACAGTGACAGTATTTTCTCTCAGTGACAAGAGGCATTCATAGATGGATCTGCAAGAGATTAGAAAATGTTTTTCATTCACCCAAGAGTGAATTTCCTCTGCTTTCTGGGACTGTTTCCTCCCCTATGATCGCTCATGAACTTTCTCCTTTCAGGTGACAGTAATGGTGTCCCAGCAGAACTGACTTCTTGGGATGGTCACGGCCATGAAGAAAACACACGTCCCTTACCTTCTTTGTAAAGTGGCTCAGAAGAAATAACTTGTGCTCCAGCAGGCCAGATTTGGGTTATACAAGGTCTGTGACATCTTGAACAATGGTGGTGCTCTTACCCACTCGAAAAGAGCATGAGAATCAGAGATCCCATTTCCAGGATGCATTCGGCTCCACGGCTAGGCAAGCCTTGGCCGTGTTGTTGCTGACCACCTGGATGCGTTTTGCATCAGGGAAAAAGTGGGGGCAGTAATGATTATACAGTACAGGCAAGAGAGTCAATAATAGTGCCAAAAGGCAACAAACAAAGGAGTATTGAGACAGGGTTTGTTTTTGTAAGATTATACTCAATTCAGTCATTCTATGACTACATATATTCTGTTTATTTATGTAATAAGCTGCCCTTGTAAGGCTCTGGCAGATAAAAAAATGGAGTCTTTCCAGATGTGTGAAAAAGGCAGTTACTTGGAGAGGATTTTATACACTGTGTTGCTACAAGAGATTTTAACTCACCAATCATCATCAAGAATATTTGGATTTTCCTTGCTAAACCACAAAAACCTTAATGGGGAAAATCATTAAACATATAAAGTTATAGCAATATAAATATTTAACTAAAACCATTATTGAAATGGCTCTTGGGAACCTGTGTTTCTGTAAACATTAAGGGCTATAATGAATATACACATACCCTTCTTCCTCTCGTCTTTCTCTCCTCCCATGAAAGGCCAAAATTGCTTCAAGTTGTGGCTGTGAGGCTGAGTGGCTTTATGAAGTTTTCCTTCCTTGCCTTGTCCTAAGAACAAAGTTTTCATCATGGTGTACGGCATAGCAAAAGGTATGTTAATGTCTGATGGACAAATGTAAATGTTTAAAAACGAGCTGAGAAAGTTATATAACAGCAGAGCCAGGGAGGCCACCTTGCAGCATCTGTGTTTTATGATCTGTGCTTTTAACAGCACAAGTGTGAGTATATTGTAGTTCATATTTGAAAGGAGAAGAAAATCTTTTACATGTCTTTCCTAAAATGTGCAATCACAGCAAACCTCTGCAAGTTAACCCCTATGAAGCCAGTCATATGAAGGGCCTCATTACAAAGAAAAGTTGTATGACCTTCAACATCACTGTTCATTTGTTTTGGAGCATTTTTTTCTTGATACTGGCTTCACAGGAATGGAAGAGTTGCTATATTAATTGTGGGCCTTTCTGCCGTTTTTTTTTCTGGAGAAGGAGAGAGAGAAAGGAACTCAGGATTTGAAACCTCAGACTTTCCTCTACA
The DNA here is from genome assembly GCA_008921705.1 of Burhinus oedicnemus. Classification (NCBI taxonomy): domain Eukaryota; kingdom Metazoa; phylum Chordata; class Aves; order Charadriiformes; family Burhinidae; genus Burhinus; species Burhinus oedicnemus. The sequence continues at coordinate 631,300 of VFFE01008952.1, read as the reverse complement.
TGGACAAGAAAGCTTACAAGAGAAGAACTTAACTTGGATTCTATTTTTTTGTCATAATTTAGAAGCCTACATAAGTTTAAAATAAGGACCTGAGTCTATGATTCAGTGAGCACCCGCTGGGAATTACAGCCTGAAGCCTGAAGGGGTAAAGTAAGCAGAAGTAACAGTGGGCTGTTTCCTGGATCCAGGATGCCTCCCTGGCTCCTGCAGGAGCCAAAGGACTGGGAGGTCCCTCTGGCCTGTCTTTGAGGAGTTTGTCTGTCATGGATATCCACCTCTCTAACACCCTTTCAACTTTGAAACAGATCATAATAATTTCCAGAACTGAACTTCACAGCTATCTCTGGTAGGACAGAAATGGCTTTTTGATCTTTCACCAGAGCAAGGTGAAGCCCTCCGCAAGTCTGCTGGGCATTGCTCTTCACCTTGAAGCTGACCAGTGCCTGCAGGGGCTGACCCTAACTTCACACAGCTGCTTTATGTAGGGCACTGTATGCCTTTAGAAGGAGTTTTTTTGATGCAGACCAATTGCTTTCCTTCTCTGCCCACTTTGAAGTGATGTCACTATTTTGAATTTACATGGTTAAACCAGAATAGCCTTAAACACAGTGTATTCATGTGCCAGGAAATTGTGGATTTAGTGAAAGCTCACAACAAATCAAAGCAAAGTATGAAGGTCTGTGTTTTATGTCTTTATTAACAAGTTTAATAAAATTTTAAATTTAATTACTTGTATAATCAAACAAAGGCTCCATAGTCTCTCAGTATATTGTGCATTTTTAGGGCCCACAGATATTGCAGAAGGGGGTATGCCTTTCCATAAACCTTTAAGGGATTTAATTACAATCACATTTCGAAAGCCATTTCAACTGGAAATATAACTGGAAGTCATCAAACGAGTTTGCCTTAAGATATAGTAGCTGGCTATAGTGTGCTTTTGTGGGAATAATGAAGGATATATTCTTCAGACACCCACCACACAGTCTATGTTCCCTTCCTTATAGTATATCTTAAGAACAACACACAGTAAAGTGCTGTTACTGGCTAAGCACCGAATGTCATTACAGCATCCAAACCTTCCCCCTGTAAACTGCGCTATTCGCTAGAGGCAACGGCCTTTTGGTGCTCTCTTTGCAGGCTATGTTGTGTGCAGTTACTGTCTTTACTAAAAGCTGCTTCTGCATTCTGTTGAAGATAACCTTCCATCAATACTGTCCCAATTTGGCATCCTCTAGTGCATATGTGCTAGAAGAATGCCCTGACCTCATCTGGGTTTTGATATATGGAAAAGTACAGCTTTTACCATTGCAACATGTAGTTGTAGTTGCACCAAAACTTCTTTGGAAGAAACTGGTAAGTAGCAAAGAGTTAAAACATAATAAGGATAATGTAATTTCCAAGCAAAAATGTAAAAATGTAGAGTAATATCAGCAATGACACTCTTGACTGGAGTAGAAAAGGTCTACTGAAGGTGTAATATTAACCTATAAGGACAGTTCTGTCATTTCTTTGCACAGTAGTCAATTGGAATGTAAATAAAAGGCTTGGAACATCCTTGTCGTACAACAGGGACAAAGTCTAGTCTGCCACCCAGAAGTGAGCGCTACACAATACTCAGTCAAGCAAAAATCCATCCTTCTTTCTGTAGTTTCAGCCCCTGTCCGACCACATGTGTCCAACCCAATAGATATGATTCCTGTGAGATCTTGGCTTTCTCCTGTTGGTGGTCACGGCAGATATGGAGTGATTAAGCAGGGCCTTGGGCATCACCCCAAGCAGTGACAGCCTCCCGGAGGCTAAATGAGGTATGCACAAAGCTGCTAAGTGTGCAAGTGGGAACGAGGATGATCACACTAACTTACCCTCCCACAAGACTGTACCTGGCTTCTTGTGTGGGACAGTATGTAACACCACCAACAACAGGAGCTGACCTGACAGCACAGCTCGGTTTCTGTGTAATGAAGAATTTCTCTCTGTGTGAATGTTTTCAGCTAACTTAGCGGACAGCTGTTGGAAAAACAATCTGGGAAGTAACATAATGGATCAAGATGAGAAACCTCTTGACACAGAATCAGAGAGTCATTTCAGGACATCTGCATGTTTCCTGGTCACAGGCTGAAGCAGCAGAGATGTTTTGTCTATGCAGAATATCCCTGAAATAAAGAGTTCAGAAAAGAATTCAAGAACTAAAAAAACTTTCTCAGGAAGGAAGAGACAAAGTAGTAAGTCTAAGGATACTCTTTGCGAGCCCAAGTTCAAAAATGTTAAGCTGGAGAGAAGGGCACTTATGTTGTAGACTTTATTGCTTTTTAATTCTGTTTGCTCCTAGGTGCTTTGATTCTTGTGGAGTTTTTCCTCAAGGCTTTGTTCACTGCATCAGTCAGTGCTTACTGTGCTGGGATTAAGTCCAAAAGTTAGTCTAGTTTATTAAGGAAATCACAGTAAAGAAAAGGAAACAACTGCCCTGTCTGGGTTATGGTGGCTGGAGACCAGAGAAGGAGGTGAGCTTGGTGAGGGCACAGGGGTTAGAGGCTCTGCATACCCTGCAGCTATGAAGGCTGTGGAGTGACATTTGCTCTTGAGCACCATCTTCTCATTCAAGTCAAAGAAGACAGAGGTAGAGCACTTGCACTGTAAAGCACCTATAATAGAGGAGAGGAGAGGAGAGGAGAGGAGAGGAGAGGAGAGGAGAGGA